>JAQFYE010001896.1:0-20434 GCA_034694305.1 Protaphorura glebata | reverse complement strand
TCAAAATTTTAAGTAATTGTAAAAGTAATTGAGAAAAATATAAATTCAGTTACAAATTACAATTACAATTACAATTACACACAATTTCTAAAGTATTTAATTACAATTACAAATTACATTTGGAATTCTGAAAGTAATTAATTACGTAATTGTAATTTTATTTTGCAATTGAAATTACAATTATCAATGTAATTGACCAAAGTCTGGTGTTTGTCGACGAATGGAAGAAACCTGCGAATCTAGCATTTTGTTTGAAATTTGGCAGGTTTGAATGGCGGAGAACATATTGACCAAATGCTAAGAAAGTTTTTTCTTAAAAAGTATACTGTCGATAGAAATTGAACCCAGACCGCCTTATCAACCATACAATCTCACACACATAAACTGTCACGCATTCGGTGTCCGGTATCTACCATTGAAAGTAAATTAAAATTTATCTATGACTGCAAATGGAAATAAAAAGGAATATCTGACACAGTTTGGTACTAAGCCGGTCATTCGGACGGTCGGCCAAGGGTAATAAAATCTGAACAAGGTATATAGATAACCCACCATTCCCTATCTGCGTATATGTTAATTAATAATGTCACGTGAGTCCGACTGCGACGTGGACGACAACGTACGTACAGAAATATATACAGTAAAAATAAAAATGAGGTTCAATTTCGTCTGGGAGTGATAAAAAAAGTTGACTTTTCCTTCCGCATCGTTAAAACCACAGAACAAAGTTTTCCCCGCCTGCAAAATTATACATACAATTACAGGGAGGTTCATAACTATTTACAATATTTAGATTATGCTGGTCTGGTATATTTCAGCCCGTACGAAGAAAATTGTGATATGGACCACCCTGTACAAATTCGTCGACGTTACTGCGCGGCAGGGAAAATAAAAGTGAAAGTAATACATGTTTTATCTGAAATGTGCCCAGGTACGATGGGCACGGCACAAGAGCAAATGAAGTTTCTAGAAATATAAACGATTTTGTATCCCCATATGACCAAATTCTTCTTCATCATTCGCCAAAAAACTCTTTCAAACAATTCTAATCAGAATTTTTTTGCTTAGAGGCAGTAAACACTGCACGGCACAGACACGAACGTATCATTATTTTGTAAACGTTTTCTTTTTGCATGTCGATTTGCCGGAGACTCAATTTCAACATCGCCAGTTTCCAGTTTCTACGTCCGTCCCTGACATTTAATCCCAGGCTTTACGACAACCTTTGACCTTTCAGTCGTACAAAAATAGCTAAGCCAATGGTTTTGGTCATCAAGTAAAGATTACGAAAAATATTTCATTCTAATTTTTTATGTAATGAACGATTTTGGGTTCGCCAAATGGTTTTGGTAACTCTATAGAGATACTTCTACTATTAGGGGTACCTTCCGTAGGGCAGTCCCTAAGTTTCACCAAGAATCGAACAAACAGCATAGTAAATCTAACTTTAGAAGAATCTTTAATTAAATTCCAACTTCCCTGAGGAAAATTATATTTGAATTTTGCCTTTGAACTCATATCATCCACAGTACGTGCTGTTTTCTATTAAAATATTCTGCAAATGCAAACCAAAAATTCCTCCAACATTTTCCATGTACCATGTACGTATAAGAATCAAATTATGGAAATTAATTAATTGAATTTCCGCCGGACCCAGAAACCCCGGAAACTAAAAATCCCTAGTACCACGACTACTCTAGTCTACTTTATTTTCTCAGAATTTTCACTCCAATGCAATATCCATACTCGTACTTGTACTTCCGCCTTTCTCTTTTTATTGATTGATGGAGAGAAACGTTTCAATTTCCATCCTTCCTATCTCCTTGACTTTTCTCCTCATCATAATAATTTCGACAGATGACATCCACTAATGGACAATCCATGCCATTTCCAATTCACATGCAACTGACACACCTTGCACGAAGAACCTTACCATTCACGGAGTTAATTTGGATCAGAAAGTGGTTTGTTTTCCTATTCCTATATTGTGAAGTTTTTCCTTTGTATACGCAGGGGTCACTCTCTCTAGGAAATTCAGGTACCACGAGCTTGCCCAAAGATGGTTAAAAAGACATCGGGTGTAGTGCAGTGATATACTTCCTCAGAATGTGCTGAATTCTAACTTGCAAAGCACGGTTGGGAGTTTTCTCCCTCGTAGAAATAGACAATAAGCCATTATTTGACTCAGAATGTGTAATATCTGAATTCTTTCATTCCAAAATTACAGAGATCCGGAGAAACTCACTTAATAATTTAATACGCTTGCAGCTTTCTTTTGATTTTCATGGGAATCAGATATAATTTAAAGTGAATTTTTTGCTATTTAAAAGAAATTGCTGAACATGAAAAAATCAAAGGAACGAAGTTAGTTATAGGATAAAATTTGCGGTAATGTTAAAGTGCATGGAGGATTTCAGATGTACAGGCCAGACCGCACTGCCATCTCCGGGATATTTGCTTCAACTACATATAACTCTCCTATATGGCAAATTGAAACCAGTTTTACGTCTATGTATAAAATTTGGGCCCAAAATCGGTAAGGTGTGGTTCTGGTAGTCAGTCAATGTCGAAAACTTGAAAAGGTTAAACGATTGGGTGGGATTGGATGTATGGTAGAAATGGTAGGTAATGTTATATGGAATGATAAAATGGAAATGCATTCACTAAACTGCAGTTCATCATCTTAATGGATTTTGAGCCGAAAGATATGGGTCACATGGAGAAGTCCACTTCTTGTAGAACTCCATAAATAATCGTTTAAGCGATTTCCCATGGTTTTAGACTTCGACTTTGAAGGCTGGGAATGAGAAAATGTGAAGGAAAGTTTGCAATGCAATCCAATCCCTATATTACGTTGAGACAGAGTGCCTGGCACCGTAATACCCGGGTATTACGACTCTGGCTCTGGCTATGCTACCCGACCCGGCCTTGAGTCGAACGTAAGTCCAAACTGTGAGAACAATCAGAAACCCAAATGCACTCGGGAAAACTCCAGGCAATGCAGTACTGAAGAACTTGAGAAGTATAGCCTGGAATGTAGGTCCCCGCATTGCCGTAGTAAAAAGTAGACTATGGCAACTACATGGTACCATTTATAAACTGTCCTCCAGAAAATATGTCATTTAATTGTCAAAAATGTTTAAGGTATACATTTCGTAGAGAGTTATGTTAAGTTCTAATTAGGAAGTCTAGGGGAACAGTAATGTACTGCCAAGCTTTATATACTATGCGGACTTGACCGCGCCTATTGGCCCGCTGCAAAGCGAGTTAACATTTAGGTTACGTTAGGTTACGCCGAACATTTTTTGTTAATTACGTCAAGGAAAGGCCTCAAAAAGTCGGAATTGGTCTAATTTTGGACGTAACTCAATCATTTTGGAAGACTTTTTGTATAATCTTTCTTAGATTATCAACATTAAATGAATTACTTCGAGTAGAGGCCTCAAAAAGTCAGAATTGGTCGAATTTTCTACATAAATCAATCATTTTGGAAGACTATTAGTCTAATCTATCTTAGATTTTCGACATTTAACGTTAAAGAATACCTCGCAGCACTCTCGACGCTGTTGAATTTGGCTGAATTTATGATAACTTGTATCCATCGCTGATGACCTCCTGAACAACTTTTCTGAAGGTTCTACCCCAAAAATGCTAACCGTTCGCCCGCTATAACTTAATGGGCTTAGAAATTTGTGATGTATCCAAGACGTTACAAAGTGTATATGACCAATGTATCTCTAGCGGCGAAACGTCTAGAGTTTTCGGGGTACAACCTTCACAAAAGTTGTTCAGGAGGTCAAGGGCTACAACATATCTAAAATGCAGACAAATTCAACAGCCTAAACTTTGTCGTAATGAGTGATGATTATCTTGAGAATTAACTGCTGATTTCTGAAAGTCGCATTCGCAGTCGGGTAATACATAATTGTGACCCTGTGGGAAAGAGAGTGGAATGTAGAATTTTGGATGCATGAGTTTGGGTTGGCGTGCATGGGTTGGCCTGGTCTGGTCGTCGGTGAAGGCGAAAAACGCCCTGTCTTATCTCACTTGTGAAGCATACTAAGGAAAAAAGGTCTTCCTTTCAAGAAAAACAAGTTTGGAGGCTAGAACTGGAATTCTGGTGAGAGAAAGTTTTGGAATGAGGAAAGTGGAGAAGTGGAATGGAAAGTCTGAAGATCTCCCAGAGTTTCATTGGTCTAATAACATTGTTAATTCTACCCCGGAAACTACACTCTGAATTATTTGTTTTTCCGGGCACTCCATGCAGGAGGTCAGGGGAATCCAAAGATCTGGAGTGGAAGATTTCTCTCAACTTTTACTTTTATTCATTTCTTTCTTTCATATGTTTGCCCAGAGCTCCCAAGACATTTTTTCCATCTTTACTTTCTCAACAATTTTAGTTTTGGTTGTATGCATAATACAACTGAATCGTCGTAGTGGAAAAGTACCCAATCTTTACAAGAAATACAAGCGAACGATTGACGCCGTAACGAATTTTTTCCAAAACCCACTTTTAAACTTTTGTTTTGATATGAACAGAATAAAATAAAATATTAGAAAATAAAATGAATGATTGTCTTACCATTCCGACCCTCGTCTCCGTCCGGCGCACAGTTGGACAGATTAAGAAGTTCACAGTTGAGATCCACATGAGATAGGTTCATGTCCCATGACAGGAGTCCTGGAATTTAAATAACAAATTACTCAATTAATAAACTCCCATGTAAAAAATTCTCATCATCATTAAATTTAATGTGCTACCCGTCTTCCGGCCTAATTGAATTATTTCTCAACACTGGAATTTTAATAGTTTGACATTTATCACACAAGATTATTTTACACTGAGGGATATCAGTCACAAAGGAGAAAGTCCAAGTCGTGGGTTCGATTCCCAGCCCCATCATTATTTCAAACTTAACTATGACAGTACACCATAATTATTTTTTAACAAAATTTAACCAATTTCATCAGAATTAAAGTTTGGAATAGCGGTGGAACTCCAATTTTCCCACGCTATCGTATTTTTCATTATAAGTACCCAATTTAGTTGTATGAATAATTAAATGAGACACCCTATGGTACACTGGCACAGACACCCTTCCATAAAGCGAACCAGAGACAATTTTTAATTAAATTCCCGCCTAGCCAGCCAGTAAAGTGCTTCGTCGGCACTGAAAATCCTTGATCTTCAATTCCTGTAATGAAACTTAAGTGCCTGTCCTTGCTTGCATAAAGTAGGTACTTTATTAAAGGGTTACTTAGTGGAGTACGGATTAACAATTAAAGAGACCGACATGACTCCGACTGAATGCAGACGCTGAAGTCCATTCCGTTCCTTAAGCCAAGAATTAAGTGTCTCTTTGTCGGGTTTAATGACGGAATCCATAATTCTGACTTACTTTCACGCCGTGCACTCGTCGGGGGGATTAAAACAGAAAACCTCCCTCTCTTTTGTGTCTTGTGGAGCGGGAAATATGCAAATTCAGTATGGTACATAATAAATGTACTGTCCTTGGACAAATGTCAAGGGCAATTCATGCGCAGTCAGTCCAAATATTGATAACAGCTTATTCTGAAATTAAAATAGTTGCATCACTTGTGGACCACCCCACATGACCTGAACATGACTCCATTACATCACATTCGTTTGAAATGAATCCCCAAAGACGTGGAGCTTTCATTTTGTAGAAAAAGAGATTGAGTTTGTGAATCGGATGTTGGTGAGTTAATGGAGTTATCTTAAGTCTCCCTCAAACCCAAAACCACCAACAGTATTCCCTATCAAATCAATCACGGTGTACTCGCCAACCGTACTGGGAAAAACTTTTACTCCAACTCCAAGCTCCAAGTCTCGAGATTCAAATAAATAGAAGTGGAATGGTATTGGTATTGGTGTGTACAAAATACTTGAACAACTTCCTTACTAGGTATGCTGATACTGTCTAAAAAAAGAAGTCAAAGAGAATTTTTGTAAAATCTGAGTTTTGCAGAAAGTGGGGTTTCCGTTCAATGCCAGTAGTGCTTAGTCAGGTCGCCAATGACTTAAAAAAATTGTGATACGAGAGAGATAGGGTTCATGAGGGTAATGTCACCAGTTTTGAAATAACTTAAAAGCCATTTTGCTTCTTCGGACAGTATGAGCTTACCTAATAATAAAGCGTTGTCGAGTTATGTTGATTTGTATATGTACACGAATGTGTTTGCCTATGGGTACCCGTGTTCGGTCGCATTACAGGGTTGCCCATAACTGTATTACAATTCCATGTATGTATGCATGCTATGTTTGAGTACTCCCTACTACTATGGGTACCCTGCTTGGGCTAAATGACATGCATCCCATTTCTGTGTGTATTTGACAAGAAATGCCAATTAACGTGTGTATTTTCGATAAATAAGGTACAGTTGGTCACTTTTTCTGGACATAAGTTATGAACCGCCCTGTACGTTAGTTTACATGGATCTGGCAGATGCTAAGGTCCATGAATATGTGAAAACCTGCACGTCCGGAGTCTCTAGAGCAGTGCTAGAACTTATTCGGTTCGGCGGGTACGGGTGCTGGTATTTGGAAAGAAAACCGGAGAACCGGAGTCCGTTCCGTGTAACCTGTCCGTGTAATGCAAACTAATGCATGGGATGATAACTGTGAATTATTAAGCAACCGGGAAAACGTTTCGTTTTTCCAAGTAGTCCGCGCGCAAATATGTCCAGGAATTTCCGCAGTACTGCATTCACTTTTACATTCAGACCCATGTCTGGACTTAAATACAAATAAGAGGTTTAGCAACGTCCGGTCTAATGTTGCAAATTTATTTGCGACGGAACGCTGCGCGGAACCTCCCTGTCCTACTTTATTTCATTCGGTTAGATGTAGAGAAATGGGTGAAATGTCAAGAAACAAGTCAAGGTTTTTAAATTATTTTAAAAATGGCGATACATTTTTCTCAATTTCAATTAAGTAGCATGAGAATTTATGTACTGTATTGTAAGTGCTTTCGGCCGGAAATAAGGGCAATAATTTAAACTAGCCCGAGGAATTGAAATTGTCATGAACGGTACGATTTATTGTTTTATGTAGTCATGAATATTTCGTATTACTCTCAAGTGCGCATACAGCACATCCATGTTTAAATAATGAACCGGATGTCACCGACGTAAAATTGACATGACCAGAGGTCGAATCAAACGCTTTCAATTAAAATATTATTATAAACCATAAAATATCATTCTGAAGATTCATTGTGTCAATTTTAATTATTTCAATCAATGGAGGGGGTACAAACCATATCGGGCAATGTACGCCGTTGGAAATTGCTCCATTTTTTATATGTTGCAGCCAGTGTCACTCTGAACAACTTAGTCTAACCGTTTGGCTGCTAAGAATACACTGGTTAGCATATGCTACGCCGTACGGCGACTTTCACTTTTGCTTTCACTCGCTTACACTTTACGTGCTAACCAGTGCATTTTTAGCGACCAAACGGATATTTGGAGGTAGTACCTTCACAAAAGTTGCTCAAGAAGACACTGCCGACAGTATATGAAAAATGAAGCGATTTCCAACGGCGTACATTTTCCCATATGGTTTGTCCCCCTTCTTTCTGCCTTTAAATTAAAAGTATCACGATCCCAAGTGCATAAAATTATATTCTCACTTCGCCACGTGATAAATATTTCAAATCCAGACATTACTAAAACCCATTCATACATAATAACGTGCGTACTACAAATTGGTAATGTCATTGCCATTTGCTTTTAATGTTCTGACTGACAACTCACAATTTAGAAAACCACAACTGAATGGGGCTTCTGTTTCTGGTCCTTCTGAATCTGCATCTGCATCCCTATAAAATTCTAACGACCTGTCTACACTCTACACTCGACCATATTTTGACTTGTATACAAATGGACCTTTCGCAACTACTTTGCTTTACTCGTTAAGTGCTTCACCAGAAAGTCGAGGAAATTTCGTTTCACACTGACATATATTCAAAGTTAAGGGCACAAAAACATTAAATTCCGCCGTTGAGTTGTTTTTAATGGCCTCTAACTATATCATCCTAATTTACACACTAGAAAGCGCAATTTCGATGTGGTCAAGTGACGATAATATACTAAAGGTGTTCACAGGGTGTTTCATATAATTTGTGCTTTGCGGTGGGCAACCACTTATCATTTCGCATATTACTCCTACTACTAGCGGTACCTTCCTTAGGCCAATTGGAATATAACCAAATTCATTCGAAAGGATACTCCACATACACCTTGTGGGAAAATGTACGCCGTTGGAAATCTTTGGATTTTTTATATGTTGTAGTCCTTCTGATTCTGAACAACTTTTGTGGAGGACCTAGCCCAAAATGTCTAACCGTTTTACAGCTAGAATTACACTGTTGGGCATGTACGATGGCGTACAGTGACTTTCACATTGACTTTCACTCTACACCCTTGCACATACCCGACCGTGTAATTCTAGCGGCCAAACGGTTAAACTTTCGGGGGTAGGTCCTTCACAAAAGTTGTTCAGAATCACAAGGACTACAATATATAAAAAATTCCAAAGATTTCCAACGGCGTACATAATGCGGCGTCCTTTGACGGCGATTTTGAATTTCCGAATATGTTTATTAGCAAATAAACGAACGAACCAGCAGCGTTATGAACCACCCTATACGTCATACTGCGCATTATTGCGGCGGCGGCTCTACATAATTCGGTAGCAATCTACAAAAGTCAAGTGGTATTTGTATTATTTGTTCTGTACTTTTGTTATTTATTAAGCTTACTCACATGCATGCAAATGACATAATAATCATTTCAAAGAGAAAATAATCCTCAACTCAAATTTGTGAACTTACTGTGCATTCATACTCATATTCAACTGAAACCACCATATTGCCATTATTATTCACGAGTCAAGAACAGACATGCACAATTTAACTCTCAACTGACAAGGAACACTTTTCGGACGATTTGCCCAAAATATTCACAATTAGCCAAAATACAATTTTTTTTACTTTTATAGTCATTTAAACGTCACACTTTATCAGCTGAACGAATTCTTGGCTCGTAGGCCTGAATTGATATCAACGAGGTGACTCTTCTTAATAGAAGTTACTCTAGAAGCCCCATCGACCCAGAAAATTAAACAAAGATCTCTGAGAACCAGGTACAGTGCGAATATTCAGCCGTACAAGGAATTTGGAAGTAAGAATTGAACCCCGGACCTGATTCTCATTCAAAGTAGTTTCCTTGTGAATGCCGCAGTACATGACATAATAGATGAAATCTAATGGGTTTTTGGAATTGTACTCTCATTGTATGCGTACGTATTCGCGAAATTCAATGGTGGTTAGGATTTCGGCTTTATTTTGCCCATTTACACTATACCACAAGAATACAAATACAAATTCAAATGACAAAATCCTGTCTAGGATTTTAGGACTGTCACTGTCAATGTCATTCACAGTCTGTTGTATTTTGTATAGTCTTTCAATTTCACACGCTGCGCTGGGCTGTGCTGTACTGTACGATTGTGCCCAAAGGCAATTCAGCGCAGTGCAGTGCAGAAATCACAGCTGCAAAAATTTTGATTGCTTTTGGCTCATGGGTCTCACTGTGATTCGAAATTGTTTGAAGTTATAGCTGTAGGTACAAGATATAGGCCAAGAATTCAATCTGGAGACTGATTCTGGAGTCTTGTCGCAATTTCAATTCTCTGCAAAAATTGGAGGCAGCGGAACGAGTTGTAAAGTGTAATACTCGGATATCTGGTACTGATAGGAAATGGACTCTCCAGATCGTATCAATAAAAATTTGATGAATATTTTTTATATTATAGCGATAAAAATCCAAGCGCTACTGCATTGCTCAGTTTGGACCGGTCAATCTCTATAAAATTGGAACAGATTTGATTTATATTTGGAATTTGATTTCAAATGGCCTTACCAGAATTCCGTCAACTTATTCTGTTATGACCGTTTTAAAGAACACTGCGCGGCAAAAAGTAGGCCGTTGGATTTGGCTGGATTTAATTGGCAACGAACTCATCTATTCGTTGCAAAAATCCAGCAATGGGACGTTGTGTTATGATAAATAAATAAATTTTTGATATGTCGTAGCCCTTGACCTCTTGAACAACTTTTGCGAAGGTTCTACCCTGAAAAGTTTAACAATTTGCCCGCTATGTAGAAATAAATGGGTCAACAACACTTTGTGACGTCACAGGAATCCGTGACGAATAAATGACGGCACAGAGTGTATTTCAACCATGTACCGGTAACGGTCCAACATTTCCGGGTAGGACCTTTGCAAAAGTTGTTTGTCAAAATCAATGACTACAATAATATTCCGCCGCGCAAAAGAAAATGCGGTAACGCGACAACCTTGCAAAATACATTTGGCAACCCTGAAGTCCCTCCATTCAAATGTAATAAAATATGAAGTTGAGTGATTAGTTAGTCAGAAAGTGTGTGTTTTTGGTTTTCCTCTGAATTTTGTATAAATCTAGCCGCAGTGGTAAGTCGAGTTGTAGTCGTAGTGTGTACTCTCCTACATAATTCAAAAGATCGTCAAAAAAGCTTGGGCCATCACATCGTGCCCAACAACCTGAACAGATTATTATTATTCAGTCCCATTGACTCTGACTTGACTTGACTCGACTTTTCTTCACAAAAGCCCTACAAACTAACTACTGTACCGCACTGGGTGTACATAAAATTACTAGTAGTTTCCTTGTAAAGTCCATTAACTATTCATAAAAAATTTACCAAGTTTACACACAAATCGAGTACACTACAACTACAGGGTAAATCATAACCATTGACCCATTTTCATAGATAATATACACATTAATTCTCATTCGCCGTAAGGAATGGTGCATCGTAAACGCAAATGCGTATTTCTTATAGTGATTACATACTTGGGAGGTACCCCTAGTAGTAGGATGATAAATGATCGATAAAATCTGAAAGGCAATCCCGTGCTGCGTAGTAAAAAAAAATTCCTTTCCAGTAAACAAAATTTTTCGATACCAAGAAAAGGGTACATAAAAAGTCTCTTTCATTTGTGCTCTTTATGTGGTAAAACCTTATGAACCACCCTGTACTTAAATTGTACATTACGTAAACTAGGTACTGCAGAATTTGAGGCTTTCACGCTGAAACACTGAAAAGGGCAAAAAAATCGAAGGCAGCAAACCGTGAAGAAACATTCACCTTTTCAAAGGCAGTCATAGAAAATTTGCAGGAATTTTGTATTAGACACTGCACTGCGCTTTGACTGGGACTGTGACTCCAAGTTTAGCCTCAGCCAAAACCCATGATGTTGTAAAATTAAGTGATGTTTGCAATAGCAATGCAATACAGTTGGATGGAATACTTTAGAATGCAGAATGCAGATGACTAATTCTGTCTGAAGTGATGAACAGAATACGTAATTGCGTTATCGCACTGGCTTTTACTCCAAATTACTGGAATTATTCCCGTAAGAAGTAGTATGAATGTGCGAATTTGTCAGTCCTTTAATTGTACCCTAGGTAGTGGTACATGCAAGCAGCCACTTATCATTTCGCAATGTAGATGGTTCTGAACTGCAACTATACGTACTGGCCCTCCTGCTTGTCCAAAAATTTTGAAGATTCTTGTGATGGCTTCTAATAATCTCGGAAGATCCACTGTAATAAATTAATTTTTTTGCAAGTCCATTCCAGCGTGATGGTATGGTTGGCCCATTCTGTCTCGCTGTGCTGGGGTTCGATTCCTCGGACTTGCACTCCCGGTGGGTGCTTTAAAGTGGTTTTCTCCACTGGTTTTTCCTACTACTAGATGGTACCTACGTTGTACGTCGCTAGACCAAATGGGAAGCAACCCAAAAATACGCTATGATGTTTGATTCGGCCTCAGCGGCTATGTCAATTAATGTGTATATTTCTTTTAATAAAATTTTCAAAAATATTTGACTGTCAGGAGGGTCAGGATAGTTGAGATTTTGAGGTTAAAAAACGGTAAACTCTCCACCTCACTTTGTTATTTAACCCCTGCTTAGTAGAGCGAATTGCACACCTCAGTCTAACTCAAATGACGTGATTAAAATGTTTTCTTGGTTTCTGTTGATATTTTTGATGTCTGGTGAGGTTTCTCCAATTACCCTTGATTACATTTTGCCCATTTTACAAAGAAGAGAGTTCGCGGACTATACACTAGTATTAGTTTGTTCCATTTCCTGCGCTCTAATCACACGGTACAAATTACAAGTCGTCTCAAATCTACTCTCTCTGAGTCTACATCGTAATTAAGGAAACCTATTTAGTGAAATCGAAGAGTGTGTCCTTGCTACGGCGTACTAGCCTTTTGTGTGCGTACAAAACTAAAACTGGCGCTGGGTACATCGAAAGTCTCTCAGGGAAACCTCTTGACGTGTCAAACTCAAAATTATTGTTATAAAAGAGTTTCCTGGCTCTATAGCATGTAAAGCCATGGGACGTGGGACGCATAGCACTGTATAGCCATTTGGCCGGTACATTACATTACAGAGATCCGGAGAAACTCACTTCAAAATTTAATACGCTTCCAGCTTTGTTTTGATTTTCACGGGGGTCAGATATTATTTAAAGCAAATTGTTTCCTATTTTTAAAAAAAATTGCCGAACATGAAAAAATTAAAGGAACGAAGTTAGTTAAAGGTTGGTGTAATGTTAAAGTGCATGGAGGATTTCATATGCACATGCCAGACCGCACTGCCATCTCCGGGATATTTGGTTCGACTATAACTCTCCTACCGTAAATTAGACTTTATGAGTTCAAATTAGCGTTTTATCAGCGGTACGAATTTTTGGCTCGTAGACCTGAATTGATATCAGGTCTAGAGTAACTTCGATAGAAGTTACTCTAGAGGCCCCATCGACCCGTATAATTCAACCAAGATCCCGGAGGACCAAGTACCGTCCGAATATCCAGCCGTACAAGGAATTTGGAAGTGGGCCGACCAGGAATTGAACCCGCGACCTGATGGATTAAGCCTTCACACTTAAAGTAGTTCCCTCGTTGTCGTTACTCTAAAGTTTAGTTCCTGAGCCTGTCTACATAGAACTGAGGTCTACTTCATCATTGATTATTATATCACCCGTCCCGACCTTTTTTCTTCATTTTTTATGACTTTGTTCCATTAATTTCATTTTATTAACTTTTCGTTTCGTCGTCTAGCTCCTTTCATAGCCTTGCCTTGCCTGACACCATCATATCACCCGTTAAAATAATAATCACGCTTGAATTACTTTTCCTTTGCTTTTCTCTGCCCCGCCTTTCTTTGAACTTAATTGAACTCACAACTCAACTTTTGCCTTTCTGAACTTGGTTTCTTTCCCACATTATCACGTCATACTCTGCCAGCACACGGACAAACATCACAAATTTATTACACCATTATTAAAGTAGTAAAGTAGGTAGGAGTTGCATTAGCACTAGTATTATTGTTGACCGTACGTTGTATGTAAGCAGTCAGTTGTAGCGTAGTAGCACGTGCATCCCGATTTATTTTCTATGGCGAGGGTTCGATTCCTCAGGCAGACATTGTATGGTAGTACTATATCTAAGGACAGTATATCGAGCAAAGTGGATGGGTCAGGCCCCCTATTAGATTTCGATATGTTATAGCCCTTGATCTCCCAAACAACTTTTGTGAATGTTCTACCCCAAAAAGTTGAACCATTAGGCCAAATAAATACAGCGTTTGAACATATATTGTGACGTCACAGGAATCCCTGACGTATTCATGACGTCACGAAGTGCATTTCGACCTCTTGCCGCCAAAAGGTCAGACTTTACGGAGTATGACCTTCACAAAAGTTGTTCAGGAGGTCAAGGGCTACAACATCAAGAATGCAGCCAAATTCGAAAACATATTTTTCGCATATTTGTATCCTGAAAGAGAGCTTACAGTAAAAAGTTCCTGATTTAGGACCTCCATTGACCCTGGTTCGATACCCAGCGATGGTGATTTCAAAATTGTACTTAAATTCTTGGGACGAACTTCTGGGACACAAAACGGGAAGATTTCCATAGAAAAAAGTGAATTTAGTCCAAGTGGTCCGTTTCCAGTACCCTGGGAGCATATGGGGTCTTTTGTATTCATTTTTCGTCTGAATTAAAAAAGATTGGGAACTTGGGCCCCAAAAAACTTGACACGTCATTTCCTAGGACTTTTATCCGTGCTTTCACTTGAAAGGAAGGAGTAAAGTTTAGTTGGAAAGATTCTAAGATTCTGTTCGAGTGTTATAAGTTTATTGAGAAAGTTATATATCCGCAATGCGGCACAGGACTGCATTAGAAGATTTATAAGGAAATGGGTGATAAACTATAGAATCCTTCGTCACAGTCACAAGTCCTCTTTGATAAAGATGTGTGTGTCTGTGTCTGTTTAGCAATTTGCTCTCTGAGTATGTTTTGAGGATCCGAATCCGAATTCACTTCATGTCATGTCATTTCTTCTCATGTAACTTTACGTCGTCATCAACTTGTCAAGTGGGGATCCAAACCGGGTAGTAGTGGCTTTCAAACTTTATCTTTTCGACAGATTGCTTTTAGATGCCTGCTTTCAACTTTTCAACTTTTCAACAATCCGATACTTCTTGAGATTAATCGTCACGGGATTTTCACCGATTTTACAACATTGGATTTAGAGGTGCTCCTATTCGTATCGCGCTGAATCGATTCATTGTAATACAGAGATCTTTTCTACTACTAGGAGTACCCTCTCTACATCTAGGGCCGCGTTCTATAAGTTCAATGCAAGATGCAAGGTAACGCTTTCTGAAAATTACTCAATTGTATATGACCATGAGTCACCGGTGAGTATCGATTTTGCTTTCATTTGACAGGTCAACCAGGTCACAGGTCACTCGGTTGACTCATGACCGTAATGTTGTCATTGACCTGTGACCTCGGGGGTTGACCGCTGAGAGAAATAATAGAGGAAAAAGTTGTTCATCTCAGTGGTGAGAACAAGTTTGTAGGGGTCATTTTTCGTGTTAAGAGGGAAGGGAAGGTCATATTTCGGTGAGAGGTCAGAGGAGTTGACCTTTCGGGTTGGGGCCTGCACAAATGTTGTACAGGAGGTCGAGATCTATCTCTGTGCAAAATTTAAGCCAATTCTGACAGGGGGTTATTTGTCATGCCCTTTGTGTGGTGTCCTTGAGTTTCCGGAGCTTAGATAATTCCTAAAAAAATTATTTTGGTCGATTTTTTTATATTTCTGAATATTTTGACGATTTTAAGAATTTTTAACCGCACAAATTTTGTAAATCTAAGAAATGGCCGTGTATTCTTTATACAGGGTACTCCCGAAAAGAGGACCAATTGTTTGTTCATTTTTTCGCATTGATACAAGAATTTATGTTATGGTCACGCACGACAGAATTTATAAGTCAACCGTTTGGATAGCTCCAATTGTATCTCAATACTTTTATTTCACTGCATGACCATAACACAAAATTTTTTAGTCATGCGAACAAATGAACAAACAATTGGTCCTCTTTTCGGGAATACCCTGTATAATTTATTCCGATAAGAGTTGGTGTACTGGTATTGATAGATTGTCTTACATCCGTGCGATTTACACTTCGTCCAACTTGGGTGACAGTGACAAGGTACTACTGAGAAACATTTTGACTCTATCCCTTGTGAATCCATCCTTACTTGTTCTGAAGTCAAAGTCACAATTTAATAAAACAATATCTACCAATTTATTTTATTTGTCTACTTTGTTTCATAATCGGATTCCGAGATTCGTGCCTGTTTTCTTGTTGGAGGCTAAATAATTGGAGTCAAAAGTAATATAAATAACTTTGTGAGATTTGTGGAAAATTTCCACGACTGGAATTCCTTCCCACATCATTAACGATGAATTTACTTTCTCTGTAATCCTTTCACAATGAGAATTACACCCACCGACCACGTCCCATTCGCTTGGCCAACTTTTCCTGAATATTATAAACCCTTGAATTTTGCTTTCACCCGGTCATGTCTAATACCGGGTGGTTGAGAACTTTTTGCCCACACTGACTCCGCCGTATAAAGGAATTGGGAAGTGGTTCGAACAGGAATTGAACGCGGGAGCTGGGACCTAAAGCCCGACAGTCACTGCGCTGCGCTGATCCTTAAGCCCATCTCTACAGTACCATGATATACAGAGCGTTTCTTATTTCTTAGACTACTTTGAAATTAATGTTTGTTGGCGCCAGTTCAAAAAAATATGTTTAAAAAATCCTAAAAATTTTAAGTTCAAAATTTTTCGAATTAAATAAAATTCAAAATCGAAAAAGATTAAAATTTAAAAAAAAGAACAAAATTTGGAAGAAAAAATTTGAAAAATGAAATTCAAAATTGAAAAGGAAATCCGTATTGTTTTTTGACTTGGGTTAGGAAATAGTTTTTCAAATTCCGATTTATTTGAAATTTTATTCTTTTTCGATTTTATTTATTTTAAGAAATTTTTAACTTAAAATTTTTCGGATTTCTTAAACATTTTTTTGCAGTGGTGTCAACAAACTTTTAAGTGAGTTTGCGACGCGCCAATTTCAAAGTAGTGTAAAAGGTAAGAAACGCCCTGTATTGAACTCACCAATCACGACAGCTTAGTTATGAACCGCCTTATAATTCCAGGGTATTGGAAACAAAAAGTTGTGTTAGAGATGCCACAAATACAAATTCCATTGATGAGATTCCAAAGAGTAATTAATTTTCATTTTATTACTAAATGTTTCCGCGTAGAGAATGAGGTGAGTTCCATGAAGTCACTCGCTGTGATCATGATCCGTTGGAGACATTCCAACGTACGTAGTGGGTACTGCGTACTTGTAAACAAAGATGGAATTAATTTTGATCACAATATAATGAAATGGTGAAATCAAGGATCCAATGCTCTCCTTTGTTTTTGTAAACTTGTTATGCTTAGTTTGTTCCTCTATTCTATTCATACACTCAAATCCCTGTGTCATTACAGCTGTAGGTTTGTATATGTTACCGCCAAAACAGGAAATCCGTCAAAACTAGTTTTAATTAGTAAATCCCTAGGCAAAAGGTATGCCGAACTCAACATAACCTACATTACCCCCATCAGGGGTGAGGTGGAACGGCGATTGGCGGACATTCTGAAATGTCCGCCATGTTGAATTTTTTATTCAATCTATTCTATATGTTACAGTCAGTCTGTAGTAGCATTCTGGTCAGTGTTTATGGAATGATTACTGTTAGCTACCAGTTGTGATATTATTTAATTGAATGTCAGACAATGAACGAAGACGGTAACATACGATCTCGAACAGGCAAGAAAACAAACAATATACACATTGACTACAACATAACGAAGGTGTGCCAAAATCGATTGAGGACTAATGTAGGACTGGAGTATAACTTGGGATGACGTGACGACGAAACCCATCCAGAACTTTGAGTCAATTAATTACAGGACCGCCCGCTCAGCGCTCCTCCGCTCAACTTCAGCACTTGTAAAACATCTATTTACCCTAGAATTTGTGTATTATTTCAATTTGGCTGGATAAATTAGAAAAGTTGAAAGTTCGCTCCAGGGAAGTTCCTAGAATACATTACGCAATCCTAATCCTAATTGCAATCCATCCCTGGTTCACGGACTATCCACCTGACCTGGATACCAGGTTCCTGGACATGAACTGAAAGCAATCTGTAGATTCACAAGGAAACCGCTCTTCATGTAAATATGTACGGCGTCAATGAACTCACAAGGGAGCGTTCTCAATTGAGCTCCGACATAAACCCGCCATACACTTTTTCACGCCAATTGGGATCCCCCGACATGAAAAGAGTTAAAAGTCGTCTGTACAAATGAAGTACTTTTTTTGCCTATCCTCAAAAAAATTGGAAAAAAATATCCTGATGTCCCCGGTTTGAAGACGCAAGAACACCGCAATGGCCTTACTGTAAAACCTATACTGTTCGACGTCCCTGCATTTGACATGTTGTAGCCTTTGGCCACCTGAACAACTATTGTGAAGGTTTTACCCTGAAAAGTCTAGCCATTTGGACGCTGCTAGAGATACACGGGCCAAATGCAGTGTGTGACGTCATAGAAATCGGTGACGTCTTCATGACCTCACAATGTATATATGACCATTGTATTTTAGAGGTCAACTTTTCGGGGTTAGAACCTTCACATAAGTTGTTCAGGAGGTCAGTGCCAACATAATATTCAACATTTACATCATCAGATTTTTACACAAACGATGAATTCCTCGTTAGCAGTGAAAGCATTAGTGAGAATCACGTGATATGTTTGTTTTTGCTCAGCTCGAATAATGCAGCGTAATTCGATTCCTTTCTACAATGTAATGCTCGTATCTCCGCCCAATTAGATTTATTTACTTTTCAAACACCAGAGAACGGTTGTTTAGATCTACACTGCAGAAGGGGAGGACGCGTCGAACTAAAGTTTTGAAACACTACTAACTTTTCGAATTTAATGAAGGTAATGGAGGAATCGCGTTCTAGAGTTTCGGGAAGTAGACAGACAAAAACTATTCTATCTTTACTTTTATCATTACATTCAGCTCTCAAAGGAATTATTGAGAGAACTCTGTGATCAGCACACAAAGTTAATAAATAAAAGTAGTTGTCTTAATTCATTATTCACTCAGTTTGATTACGTACTCAATTATTAAATAAGATGAGGTTAGGCTAATTTGCCCCACTTTCGTACGTCTCTCGTCACTTTCGTAATTGTAATTAATTACTTTCAGAATCTCAGCTGTAATTTGTAATTGTAATTGAATACTTTAGAAATAGTGTGTAATTACAAAGATGTAACTATGATGTTAACACATAAAATCATCATTTCAAGAAAGTAATTTGAATTGTAATTTGTCATTGTAATTGAAATTAATTACTTTTCCATTTTTGACCACGTAATTGTAATTGTAGTTAATTACTTTCGAAATTTCTCCATGTTTTTGTAAGTATAATTAATTACAATCAGAAATGAGAGTGTAATTTGTAATTTGTAATTAATTACATTTTTAAAGTAATTTGACCCACGTCTGATTGGTACAATCCGCCATTTGTGGGCGTGCTTTGATGGTCACATGCTCTTTTCATTGATGATAATCTATTTCATTTGAAAATGAATGAGACTGAAATTCAATTAACTTTTCTGAGAAATTGAAATTACGATGATAATTATTTTTTTCTGAGTAAAAATATATGTTATTTTTGAAATGCCACCCAAAAAGTTCACATTTCAGAAAAAATTGTCTGGGACACGTATCCGTTCGTGCTTTTCGTTAATGAGCTGAGTTATGGAGATACGGATTGGAGACAGAAGCTTAGTCATCATTTGCATCATCATCATTAGACTCACTAACTGTCATTTGAAGGATTTCATACAAACAAATAAATAAGTTTGCGTTGTAGTCTAGTGTGCAGTAGGCAGGATTAGGATCATTTCAGTCCAAGTGCTGGCTGTATAAAATGTTCAGAAGGTAATTTACATGAGTAGTTCCATTCTGTTACATGTTGCAGAATTACCCGGCCAATTTTTGATTGACTCTTCATATTTTCATTTAAAAGTCGTGACTCACTTTTTAAGCATGCATTTGATCCCGTTGAGAAAAAAAGTACACGAATGGGAATAATAATTTTGCAGAATCATTCAAATTAAACATCTTTACGAGTCTTTTGAGAGAAATGTACAGAAAAATCAATTCACAGGGTTGCCAGAAGCAGAAGCAAGCATTCCTAGTTATATTCAATTTAAAACATCGTCACTTTTGATTCACCCCGTACTTTGAATGCGAGCTTCTCCTCACAAAACAATATTTCTCGAATTTTGTAAAAATCCTCCTTCACTTTTTTTTATTGGACAGCCAGTATGAGCTTACCTAGTAGAGAATTTGTCAAATTATGTTGGTAGGAGAAGCCTTTGTTTTATTTTGGGATTAAAAACAGCACTAAAACCTAACATCATCTTTCATTAATTAGACTAATAGGCTTTTACATGCAGATCATAGTTTAATTAATAATTCCTGGACTAAGCCGACATGAGTGGAAATCAAAATTGAACAGCCCTCTAGTTCTAGGATTATAATGGTCTATTTATGTATAGGGTGGTGCATAACTACTTGTCCGACGTCAACTTATATTTAACCAAAAGATCAAGAACCACCTATCCTTCGAATATTAATAATTGAGCCCCTATGCGTCTGCACTACCGCACTCTAGTTTCCTCTGCATTAATTGTAACTCAGGTTGACGGGTTGTCAGTCAGCATTGTGTAGATCCAAATTCTGAAATGTGTGTCATGTCTCATGATTTCGTCATGCCACCAATGCTAATACCACGGAGGATACACCGAGGTCTTTGGCTATACGGAGTGCTCTATCTGACCTCTCGAAAATAAAATCGTGTTTTTT
>JAQFYE010001895.1:0-20437 GCA_034694305.1 Protaphorura glebata | reverse complement strand
TAAAGTTTTGACCAAACTTTCGCCGTTCCTCCGACACCGCAAAAGTTTGGTCAAAACGGTCCTCTCTGCCCGTTAAGAAATTTTGGGCAAAATTTTGTGAACATTTCTAAAAAAAAAATGAGTTACGACGAAGTAGAACGCGGACTGCCACCAGTGAATGTCGTTTATTCTCCACTCCATACATCTAGAGGTGCCCGATTACCAAAATTTCTGAGTAATGATGACGATGAAGATGAAAATTATGATAGACCTGTTCCGAAGGGAAACAAAACAAACAGTGCACGTCCGACCGACCGTAAGAAGGAAACTGACATGTCAATTTTTACAGCTACGAGTAAATCGGAACGTCCAAACAGTTTCAATGAAAATTCCGTGACCACAGCTGAGAACGAAATGGATAGCATCTCAAGATCCCGAAGATATGGCGGTTTTGTTCTCATTCTGCTCCCACCAATTTTCTTCGCCTTGGCCGTTCAATTTCTCAAGTTCATGATGGCGGATTTTGAAGTGTACGTCTTGGCAATGTGTATTTTTCAAGGAATTCTTTGGCCAGCTTTGTTTTATTTGGTTTATCTGATGTTGACGGAACGGAAGTCCGTGCTGGGGAGCATTCGGTGTTCAGCAGAGGGGTCACGAAATCTCATCGAGCTATTGGTGGGTTATATTTTTAAAACTTCTCTGTCGTCGGTTTCCTGTAAATTTTCTAAAATCCTTAGGATTCTCAAATCGTAATTCTGAAATAAAATTGTACAAAACTAATCTACTTTTATGTATTTGATGTTTCGAGAGGGAAAACCCAATCGGGTTAGAAACGCTGGTTTTCTAAAAACAACTCGTTTATGCTGTAAGAGTTGTCCTACGAATTCAGGAATCCTGACTATGACTAATATTCTGATTAGGTCAGTTTTCCCTTGACTTGAAAACTTCGACTGCACATTTTAGTGTCTTCGTTGATAGGTACCTAATCTTAGAAAACCTTAGTGTCTTCTATTTTCTGTATGACTTGGTAGTATCTATTACTAGCATATATGACGGCCACAAATATATGACAGCTTATACTACTTCCAAAAAACGGTACCTAGTAGGATAGAATTAGTCAGCGGCAGACAACAATGAATTCTAGCTGTAAATCTGGTATCTCATGCTTCTGTTTCTGCATTAATCAGGGAACTCCAGGGTTTCTTATCAGGTTGTAATGTTGTGGCATTTGAGGAATCCCATAATTAATCCAAATCGCAATTTTTTAACTTTACGCCGCGCTTTTAATATGAGATCCAGTTTCCGTTAGTTCCGTATTGCTGACTTGTGGGTCTCCCTCGCCAAAACACGTGAAGGCTAGCGAAAATAAGTGTGATATACAATGATGGAGATATTTAGGTATTTCAATCTTCTCTCAAACAGGAGTCGGGATTTTGAAATAGAGCTGAAAAGAATACAAGTTATAAAAGTAGGCCGTTGAGACCATGGACGTTTCGAAATGCTGTATAATTTTGCACGAATATCATAATTTAGTTTGCTATTGAATTTCTTTCTATACAGGTTAGAAACAAATGAAATACAAAATCTATTGAACAAAAATTGCACAAATTATACAATTCAAATTGAATGAATTATTAGCACAAAAATAGCCAAGAAAATATTCTGGTACTATGACCTTACCCAGCGTGCCTTATTTTACATGATCGTTAACACCAAGATAACTTAAGAATGCGTCCTCACTTGTCACTAGTCCATCCGCTTAATTTTCCTTATTCTCCACATTCATTTCATCAACAGCCGTCATCTCATGTTCAGTTACCAGTACCACAGGAGGGCAACCATATTTGAACCACCCGGTACATAAGCACGGCTAAGATGAAACATTTTATTATTCAGAGTCAGAGAATTCTTTATTAATGTCATAATATTCCATAGCCCATACAGTTCAGTATAATAACCAAATTGATTTCCAGTAGGTCTACCAAGTCTTAAAACAAAGGCAAAGAATGGAAATATTACTGCGGTTTCTAACTACTTGAAGTCCCAAGTATTTTTTAGAAAGTGTAAAGATTAAATCAAATAAATAATTAGCTTCTTCGTCAGTGGGCCAGGTAAAAGTTGTGAGAAACTATGTCAGAAACAAGCTTGTTCAGGAATATCTTACGGAGGTTGACGCATAGATATTAACCTTCCTTAAATACAATTTCGTTCAAAAATTGATATGACGTGCTTTAAACTTATGTTTAATAACTTCTTTATTGATGAGTATCCGGACGTTGTACAGTTTGAGCTCTAGAGTTTGCCGAACGTCGAGATGGGTCCATTAATGACATGACTCAAATATGGTATCGTTCGAGGAAGTTTGAAGTTCGAAATGAAAGTCGAGGGACGATTCTTCTGTCATCACTAATCATCAATCTGACATTCAGAATTTACCGAAGCATATCAGAAAGCGTTACATAACACTGATTCGAACGCCCGTCATAAAATATTGGATTAAACATCTCTTGCTTCCTTCATTATGGTGTGGGTTCGATCCTTCTAGTAGACAATATATGGTGGTGGATTTTTTCTTACAACTTTTCTTCTATCTAGTGTACCTCTTGTAGTAAATTATACTACAGTGAAGAACAACTCTTTTAAAATTCCCACCGGCATAAAATTTACTGGATCAGTGATCGAATATTCATATTTGGGAAGTAGACTGCGGTTGCTCTTGCTTTTAAAAAAGGGAATGAAACTATCTCATTTAAAACACTTAAATTGAGCGTGGATGGTTGAACTACATTCAAATTTTGCCAGAAAACTTTGGACAAGTCTTCAGTGTAATTACTTACGAAAATTTCAAATTCGCACGAAGGAAGTTAACGGAAAGTCATTCATGTATGTATGTGTATCAAGAAGTAAACCAACTTCGCTACCATTGCTTATGTAAATTTATTTTTTTAACAAAATTCCAATAAATTTCACAGCTATTGAAATGTACACTAATTACAAGGAAAAACTTAAAGTTCATTAATTATTGTACCCCGCGAGCTCAACAATATTATGTTTCTAAAATAGGGAAAGTACTATATTCCAGGTCAATAAAAATTAGACCTAAAAATACGGCTAGGTTCGTGGGTCAGATATATAGAAACATGTTAATAATGTTGCTGTCCACATAAAATACGAATCTTTATTTTGAAGAATTTTCCATTTAAATTCGTAACTCGTTCTAAACCGCCGTTTCGTGAAAAATGATTTTGAGTATTCTTACAAACAATAAGTTCTAGTTAACGTGTTGCGCAGGAAACAATTTTTGGATCTGGAAGCCTGTATGCCGTCATTTCAGAGGCATGGTGCGACGATTACTAATATATGATTGCAAGATTACGTACTGAACAAAATGTCTTATTGCTAAATGTATCCTTACGCAGATACGACGTAATCTTGAAAGCATGGTATTACACAAACTGAACTTGTCTTTAGGATAAGATATCATATATATGTCATTTAAAACTCGTTGAAATAACGTCATTGTGTTGATGTCAGTCTGATGCTCACTCATGACGAATCTCACGTACTAGTTTTCTTCAGACATCATATTGAAGGAATTTTAACGTCACAGAAAACATCTTAGCGTCAACACATTTCCCTCCAAACGACATTTCTAAAAGTTCAGTTATTGTTGTGCACGGTCGGACAGAGTTAGAAGAGCTATATAAGCTCTTCTAAAAAGATACGGCTACTAATTTCTGTGCCCCCCAAAAAAATAACTTTGCCCCAGAAAAAAAGTAAATTTGCTCCCTGGCACTGTGCCCCCCGAGAGTAGTACAATTCTCCCAATTAAATACAACAATGCCCCCTAAATAATTACTTTGCCCCCGGAAATTAGTCACAATTTCCCAGCGTTTTTTCATTGTACAAAGTACTGTTGGCACGTGTACAACACGAATTTCAAAATTAATCTTCCGTATTCGAAATCAGAACTTTTCGAGTACACGATTTTCAAAATATGAACGGTATGGTCCAAGATAATTATTTCCAAAAAGCGGGCGGTGGACAAGAATGGGTGAATGCTTTTCTAAACAGCATCACCAGAAAAAGCTGTAAACACGCAGAATGTCCTAAGGGTTTGCGAAATCACTAATATCTCTCACTCCTAATGTGCTTCCTGTAAAACTAACTGACATATATTTTGTATTAATTTTCTTACAGATACTGGGGATAATTTCAAGTACAGCCATAATTTTCCAAATCCTGTCACTACAATTATTGGACATAACAGTTTCACTCGCGATAACATTTTCTCCTCTGATCATCGCCGCCTTAATTCTTCATATTCATCAAGAGCAACAATTTCCTCCAGAATTATCAGTGACGACTATTGTTGCATACATTGGAGTGACGCTAATTGCGATTCCAGCAATTATTGAAAATGACCCAAAGTTGCAGGAGCAAATGATTGTAATTAATAAAACTGATGTTGAGACAAATTACCTAATTATTTCTTAAATATTATGATTTCATTTAATTAATGAATTTAGGTCGGCGTTGGAGCATCAGTATCCAGCATGTTATTAACAATACCCGCTGCTCTACAAATTTCACGACTTCGACGCAAGCAAATCAACGATTGTCTGACTGCCACATTCCTCGGAGTTATCGGGACAGTTTTAAGCGTCGTGGCTGGAGTTGTAATTAACACATGGATGACGAGGAAACCGTTTTCAGAAGTTGACACAAATCCATGGAAAATTGCGGGGCTTGTTGCTCTTGTATTTGCTGGAACGCTTTTCCAAATATTTGAAGCAAATTATCGAAAGGCACAACGGAGAGCAGCCAATTTATCGCGGATAAGGGTTGGGGTATTCATTCTATCCGGAATTTGGGAAATCCTAAAACATGGTTTTGTTCCTGGACAATTTTTCTACCCATCTGTGTTCAGGTACTAATCGTAATTTATCCGAACCTGTTGGTTTCGTCATATTGAAAATGTGAATATTCTTGTATTTTAGTATATTTGGAGTACTTCTAATCATGTTGAGTTACTTGTTCACGGTTTCATATCGAATTTGGTTTGAAGAGAAGAAACGGAAGAAGGCCAGTGAAAAGAAATGCGAAAATGACTTGTACTTTATTCCTTGGTTGTTTTCGGACAAATAGTAGCTAAAATTTTAAACGCGTGTAAGTAGATATTAACTACATATTAACAAATAAATGAAAGTTAATTTATTTAATAGCATTTACTTTACTCTTACTTTTATGTAATATATTTATGAATCATGCCGGCAAATTACTTTTCTCACTATTGTATTATGGAGATGTGGTAATACATAGTGTTTTCGTCCACTTAAAAATGAGACAAGAATTTATCATTCGAAGTTATAATGTCATCCTAAACAGTCGTTTAAGTGGAAAACAGTTTCGAATATTATAAAAATCATTAAAAGAAAGGTAAAGGGGACCGCAGGTGTAGAAATTCTGGATAAAGATTTCACAGGAGCAATGTAACTTTAAAAAAAATAGATTCTAAATAACCAGAAAATATACAATCTTCGATTATTCTAATATAAATACTACGGTACATTCAGTACATTGAGGCCAGATTGAAGCCGATGTAACCACCAACAAAGTTGATGCCATAGAACTCTTTTTCAGTCAGTTTATTCCATTTTCGCCAGTCGCTTTGTTCGTTATAGCGGATTTTGCAATGTATTTCCTGGTCCGTGCTTTGGGAGTAAGTTTAATTTATAAATTGATTGATTCATTGATTGATTGAATAGAAAAAAAAGGATCTCCCGTCAATCGATCATATTTCTGATTATTCGACGCATGCAATATTCCACTATTTTTATGAATCTTGCCGACGTCTAATACATAATATTTTGTTTCAATAAAACATTTAAAATTTTCAGATGTCTTGTCATGTCATTCCTGTAAGGCAATAGAATTTATTGTCTTCCAACTGAGATCAACGTGAATTAAACGTTGATCTCAGGATAATAACAAATATTGTCTTTTAACTATAAGCATTGGCCGTCACTTTCGTAATTTTCTGATTTCATATTGAATGGTTGAAGATACGTCAAACAGGTTCTGCTCAAGTGATTAATATAATTTCAAAATTATATTTCTACCGCTATTTAAAAATATGTAGGGACTCAACTCAATTGTTATGATCTCTATAACTTAGAAATTCTCACAATTCTTTTGAAAAGTAGTTTCGGTGCTGAACTCAAAGCCGTTATGGAAAAAGCAAAAACCATGTGTTCCTGAGGGATCATACCCCCCAAATTCATCAGACAGCATTGCAGTTGTTAGAACTAAGCCATAATATAGCGCACTGATCAGTGCATTTTATTCATGATTCATTACGGAGAATCCGAGCACCAGGCATTACCAGTTGACTTTTTGTGTTGATTTCCTGGAGGTGAATATTTTCGTCGAGCTTGCCTCCTTCAAAATTACATAATTCAAATTAGTAATTACAAGTCCCGACCTCTTCCGCGAACTTCCTTTGCACGTTAAAATAGAATTCAATGGAATTGTCTTTGAATGTTTCGAATTCGCAGGAATGACACCCGAGTACTGTTTTTGTGGACTTCCTGGCAATTTTGACTCACAAAAGTTGCATAGTTCAAAATTGGGCAACCAAATTAGTAATTATGAATCTGTCGGCCCTTCCAGGAACACATCTCGTTATTTTAAGCGTAACTTTCTGAGCTTGAATTCATCGGAATTCTATCTCAATGTTTGTACATACAGGTTTAAGAAAGAGTCCAAGATCCGAGTACCGTTTTTGTTGACATCCTGACAATCTTGAGTCACAAAAGTGACAAAGGATTATCTGAAGGGTGTCAATCATCATAATCATAATTCATGCAATAATTCCAGGTAGAAGCACAAACACATGTAATAACAGAACCCCCATGCATTGTTACATTCAATTGTAAAAAATACACTGAACTGCATGTCCGTTATACTAACATAAGCGGTATGGTCTATTGTTTGTAGTGTTTTCCCTTAAAAAACCAAACCAGTCAGTCAGTTTTATACCAGATTCGTCCACGCGCGCGGCTCATTCATTGTTCGTACAAAATTTCTCACATATAAATCCAAGTCAATGAGTGAAATGACTCGTGTAATTCGCGTGTCACCACGCTCGTCACATTAAAATCTTAACGATTAACCGTGAAAATTTAGTTAATTAAGTTTTAGTAGCCAATTAATTTATTCTACAAGTTGTAGTACTCCACATTATGAAAACTTATCATTGTGCCCCGCAATTCATCAAATGCTCATTATGGATTACCGGTATGAATTTCGAATTTTTATATTATATGAAAAATATTTTTAGTTTTAAAAATTTAAATTGTGCTGCGAATTTGACATAATATTTTGCGCAGTTTATAAAAAATATTTTAATTAATTGCAAAAATGCGCAAAATGTAAGAAGCCTACAAAAACGTGAGAAAGAGAAAACTTGTCAGTCATCGCAAAATTCATCTGAACCGGATTTTTGTTAACGTTTGCACAGGATGTGCACATGCCAATAATGTTACCAGTTGTGCAATGCAAATCATTTATTCCCACCGTGTTTTGTATTCCGAACCTTTTTCCATCACATTTTTATACATGAATCACGAATGAATCAACTAAAACTTACTCCAGATTAAGTTGTCTATTCGTACTCGGAATTCTTCGCCTTTCAGCATTTTTATCTTCAAATCTATACTTTTTGAGTGTCTGATTGCGTGCACCGGCCAATGGTCATTTATTGCGGATCTTGAGCAGGATGTACATAACTTTAACATGAGGCGTCTTTAATTAGGTGAATAACCGTCGATTTAAACTACCATTTCAAGTATAAGCACCATAATTTCTTACTACTAAAAATTAGCTTGGAATGTAAAGCAATTCGTGATTTAATTCAAAAACAAGAACACAATTATGAAATTACCGCGCTAGCTGGATTTATTATTATTAGCGTCTCGACTATTATTACAATTTTATTGCTAACTCGTGTGTTAGAAAAATTAATGAGGTGTGTTATGATTCACGTCATGGTCTTGGCAAACGTGTGCTTGTATCTGATAACTACACACATGTAAGATTATAGGATTCATAACGATTTTGAAATTTCCTTTGTCTTTAAATTTAAGCTTAAAAACGACAGAAATTGTATAAGCGAAACATATTTTAAATCTTGTTTGACTGAAATAATATTTTACTGTTGAACTTAGTGTAAAATTTTTGATGGTCTCAACTCGCTTCTGTTTTGCGCCGTTATCTGAAAAAGATTAGTAGTACAGAGGCAAATATTGAAACCAGATATTAGGTAGACATCGCTGTTTTGTCTAACAACGCGACAACTTTGTCTGATAGTGGTTTCGGTCCCTGGAGATAACCCAGTGGAGAAAACTTATTTTAAAGCAGTGATCGAAACCATGTCTATCCGGGGCATTAAACCCCGACCATAGCGACAAATCAATGACAGAATGTACTTTGACGCTGCAGTGAAGTTCAGCTTGTAAGAAACTCGGCGCGAATCCGCAGTGTCGCCGTAGCTTGCGAAAATGAGTCATCGATCGTGCTAATTAAGTCCTAAAAACATAAACAATGAGAATGCAATTAACTTGTCCTGTCCTGTCCTGCTCCTGTCACGTCTTTAAAAATAAATACGGATCTAGTATAGCCCAACATAAGTGGAAGGATCTATAGTTCTTCACGTCCCGTTTGCAATCTGCACTGAATGAGTTTGTTTCCTATTGTCTCAATGAGAATTACAAAAAGTGGCTTAATTTGATTTTTGGCCCGTCGTTCTTGTCGAGTCGTGTCCTTTGGATTAGAAATCATGAGTTAAAGTGTTTTTGCTCTGTGTGCCTTGATAATACTTGTTTTCGCACCTTAGCCTTGCCAAATTACCATGTGCTCATGATACAATATATGAGAATTTTTTCTATTTATTTATTGGACGTCCGTTAGCCTTACAATGTCGTCTGGTGATCTCATTTATGACAGGACACGACTGCTCTTTGCCACGCAGAATTAGAGTGATGGACGAGGGTGGAATTTACTAGATATTTTTCTTTAAATAAAAATAACGCGTGACTGCGTCAGAGGTCAATTTGCATAAATAGTACGTATTTAAGTGCGTAATCAAAGAAGTCGACTCAACTTACTACCTGTAATTAATGTGTCTGTTGATTGTTGACAATATTTATTTCGCATTTAGAATCATCATATTTTTTTTATCGTCATTCGTTCAGAGCATTGGGTTGTCCTAAGAATATGCAATAAGACTGCATAGCACATAAATGAAAAAAATATTCTGATGAAGTAAGAATTTTCTCGAATGATTAAGTGTGCTAAATTCGCGTGAACCATAAATCAATTAAATACAACGTAGTTTTGATACTTCGAAGTCTCCAGCAGCAGGAATATTCTGATTATAGAATTCGCGATAGGATTTGATCTTAATTTGTGGTTGCTTAAGGCAAGTTTCACGTGCGATAAATCCGTCTCGAAATTGATCTGAATGTGAAGCTTAGGAAAAAATGTTTTTGCTAGAAAACTTCGATTTTATTTTACAGTAATATCCAGAAATATAATAAATAGGGAATTGCTTCAAAGACTCGATGTGAATTCGCCAGTATTATGTAATTTAAGATATGGCCACTTTACCTAGCAATCGATCTTTCCATTTGTGGTCTAATAAAATAATATTTATGTAACGTCAACGTCATAATGGAGTAATGGGTGAAAACTTTCATTTTAATATTATGTAAACAAAACCTAATTTGATTTTGATACGTGCCGATTGGTGCACTGGAGTAGAGGTCAATACTTTTTGGGGTAAAAAAACTAAACCATATTCTTCAAAAATCATAACTGATAAAACTTTTGTTTTATCTTAATTTTCTTAAAGTGTACAAACACTATTGAATTTTTGCACGCAACGAATTTCTCCAGGAGTCCCTCTAAATATTAAATGTTTTCCAAGCGAAATAATTCTAGTCATCTTTTTGACACTATAGTTTCTCATTAGCTCTTGGAGTCTTCATTGTAATTCCATTTCTTAAATTAATGGATAACTTACGAACTTCTGGATGTTAGTTCATTTACAGGGTTATTCGCCAGAATTGTGCAGAAGTCGAAGGGACTCTTTATTTAAATGTTTGACTTACTGAACTAAGCACACCGATTGTAACTGAAGCTTTTTTCTTTCGGAAACTGAGTGAAAATTAGTCTTAGTTCCTCAAAGTCTTTGACCGGGAATATTTTTGCTTGGAACCTTATACAATTTCTCATGCTAAAATTCCAGGAGCACTAACTTGCACTTTGTTAAAGGTTAAAAAAAGTTCGGAAAACCTTTCTAAATAGTACTTATTGTATAACAGTACAATAAGAAAACCACCAAAAATATTAATTGTGTTGCTCTATTTACGAATCTGAGTCAGAAACCTCATCAATAAAACTAATACTTGTCTGCTCGAAGGATTGTACCCTCCACAACCTATTTCAAATGATTGTCTGATAAAGCCTAAGATGACTAATTCCAGTTCTTAAGCTGTGATGTGTTGATTTACCAAAATTGTCGTTTTCAAACATTTATAAGTGATGCAAATGATAAAAAATTGTCCATGTAAGTCCAATTGAGGGAATTTTAAATTCTAAAACATACGCATTGCCAAAAAAAATTAACCGAAATTTGTATCTTGCTCAGGCTCTAAAAATTGATTCCATACAACGTATAAACCGTGGGACAAACCAATTTCATTACCTCCATCCTGGTTTGTGTATTGGAATAGTTGTCACATATTCAACTGTAATGTATTTTTATTAGGTTGACGAAATTCATTAAATCAAAACGTCGCACACAACTGTAATTTTGGTATTACAGATATGCTAATCTTGGAAAATAATGGAATCAGTGTGCGTCCCACCGTGGGTCATAATTTTCAAACCAGTTCAAAACAGTTAGAAATAATCATTAATTCAAATATGGATACTACTTATGCCTAAGACTTTCAGTAAGTTCTGGTCACATTTTAGAGCTTTGAAGTAATACAAGCCCCGATCAATTTACAAAATCCATAAGGCATAATCAGACACTTTAGTATTTCTCGTTGAGAATGGGTTAACTATTACCTAAGGGCTTATAGAAGGTAGCGTGGAGAAAACAGCCGAGAAGAACTTTTAAAATTAATATCGCACTATGTCTTCCCATGGGGTTGAACCCACACCATGACGAATTAACAAGAATAGTTGAATAAACCGGAATCGGAACTTGAGTGCAAAAGACTACAGCAAATTGGAATGACAGACGGCCTTGAGTAGTATTTTTGTAACCTTGAACCGAGAAGCCGAATTAATTAATACTATTGAGTCGTTATCCTTAAATTTTAGGTTACAGATAAAACTCCAATGGAAGATGAGAAGAAATGATACCTCCTTAACAAATATTTGTATTTATAATTATATTATAATAGCTGTTTGTCGCATGTTAACTACATATTCTATGCCACACACCGCACATTCCATAAACGAAAACAGCATGAACACTTAATTAAGGGATAATTACCCGATTCTTGGTCGGATAACATGAGTTTTATACAAACAGACCGGTCTGGGTCTGACACGAACAACCATAAACTTATTTGTATTTTTTTTTGTACGTGAAATAGACGGACGTGGACAGAGTAAGTAATTTAATGATGAGGTGACATTTTCGCACCATTTCATCCCACGTTGTTGAATTTATAAAGGATTCTAAAGATGAGATGAGGAGATGAACCCGGATACTGGGTCTTATGAAATGGTCATAATGAGTGAGCAAAAGTTGCGATTTTGTCTTCAAGTCAGTCACGACAAGGCACAAGAATTCCAGGATGCTCTTCAGTAAATTAAAACAAAAGTTGAGTCCGGGATCCGTAATAACATTCCATATAGCACCCGACGTCATCCTTTCGTTCATGCATTTTTCATACGGTGGTTCATAAGTTATAAGCACTCACTAGCCTTCAAAGCCCAAACCGAGCGTCGAATAATATTTAGAAAATAATGAGATATATAATATATAAGTGACACAGTTAATATTTGGATGATTTTGATTCTTCGGGCTGATAATTATCTTAAGAATATTTCATCCACAGGATGTTTCCCTACTACTAGGGGTACCTTACATGTGCCAACTAGATTCATTCCATTACAAACAAAGAGAACGCGCCGATGAAGGTCATTTAATGAGTTCATTGGTTTTTATTAAAGTTTACACGAAATCACTGGAGATTTTGGTTATTTCATTTTCGAAAGCCGTACTTCAGTTTGTGTTTTGAGCCTCTACATTCATTTAAAAAAATATGCGCGCCGCATTTTTTGAGCATTTGTAAGATATTTCGCAAAATACGTATTTGTTTCTAAAAATTCCTACCTTGTTTTAAAGAATCAAGTTGGAGCTAACAGTTATGGACTACCCTGTACTGCTAGGTCTAGCTTTGGAAAGTAATTGCTTATTCTGTGTTGTAGAACAAGTCAACTACAGACATTAGATTATCTTAATGTCCGAACATGAAGATAGTGAGAATAACTACTTGACTTAATTAACAAGATTTAATTCGCTTCTGCATCACATTAGTACTGCCACAGAAGTAAAGTTAACTCAGCTGGGGTTTTTATTTATACGGGCAGATCCGGTGTACATAAATATTTCAGTATTCAGATGATAAATGTGAGCATGGGGAACTCCAGGAATGAGACAGATTCTTATTACCTTCTAAGTTCATCTTGGGAAAATTCAAGTTTGTAATTTTAGGAATTCCAGTATATTTTCAGTTATGGATGTACTCTTAGGAATGCTGACATGTGCAGTGTGACCGAATTCCAATTTTTGGAAAGTCCCCGTTTTGTTCTTTTATCGTAATTCCCCAAAAGATCGCTAAACAGAGATTGTGAAACTAATATTATTTTTTGCCCTAAATAGTTTTGTCTGTAAATTCTCTAATGGAATTCAATTCAATTAAGGTGATTTTAAGCGAAGCCTTCTTAATAAGTCGTAGGAATGTTTCTGTGCTCGTATTGAAATTATAGTTGGGACATTTTCAAAGTTAAACTAAAATCACACACACACATAAATAAATTGTGATTGCGATCGTCAAACAAATCGTGCGTCAGGTCAAGAACTATTTAAATCCATAAATTCAGCAACATCGACAACGTTTGTTTTCCTTCTTACTTCTGATCGCGACTTCTAAATTATGACTAATCTTATTACTCAGATTAGTCCGACGTGGTAGATTTTCGAATGAGTGTATTCATTATATTTCTGGATGCTGCTCGTAATGTTCGCAATTAGAAACAAAGCGAGATCCCAACTATCGGATGGATATTATATTATTCTTTAGCCAGGCTTTTCTGGATTAGAGATTAGATCCCATGGCTCAAAATTAAAGCACATTCTCTTCATTTCACGTGATATCCTGAAACCATTTTCAAAGAAACTAATTACAAACCCTCATACCCTTTAACCCGTCGAATTTTTTCGGAATTGAGATATTACTGAACTAACTTTTCCTTATTCTTTAATAAATTGACGTAAATGTGATTTGTTGAATGGCTTGAATTAGACTAACAGTTCAGAATTTAATTGAATTGGATATTTGTGAATCAAATAATTGGTTTTAATCTAGTATTAACAATAAGTGTAAACATTTATGCCATTTAGTGATCGGTTAAAAATATATGCATAATTCAGACAGCTTAACCTCAAGTTCGTAAGAACAAACAAAGTAAGCATAATTAGCATAAGCTATTGAAAAATTAACGAGAAATGATATCTAAGAATTATGAACTTATCAACTGATTATATCCAGTTTTATCGTTATGTGATGTATGAGTGAATAATGCCGTGGGCCAATACAATCTGCATATGAACACATAAACCAATCGTCCACACTTTAATTATTTAGTAAAAATGGTTCTCAAATATTAATAATTAGTGTCATCGACTGTTCAGTGTACTGCTAACTTCAGCCTCGGCAAAATCTAACCTTTAACGGGAAAACGTATTATCACAAATATGGACAAAATAATATTTTCAATACACATTTATCGCAGTCTCTGTTTCTTGTTAACACCCTTTAAAGTTAAAGTCATTAGCAATAGCCCACATCATTTATCATTAATTGCAAAGTACACTTTTCTCAATTGTATATTATTCAATATTACACGCTAATTGCCAATTCTGAGATAACATGTCACTAGAACGTCGAATTCCAATCGATTCTTTTGTTACTATCATATTAAACTATAATTTTAACTTTAATGTCAAAATTACAGTTGTGTGCGACGCTTCGGTTTAATAAAGTTTGTCCAAATAAATAAACTTCAGTCTGGGTTCAAAAGTCGGATGGTGAATAATAAGTACGTAAATCCTAATAGCAAATGAAATTTATTTGTCCTAAACTCGGTTTTATAAGTATGGAATCAATTAGTTTTGAGCCAAAGTAAAATACAAATCTCGTCTAATTTTTTTGGAATTGCTTGAGTTTCAGAATTTGAAAATTTGCAAAATTGGACTTGTGTACAATTTTTTATCGTTCGCATAACTATTAAATGTCTGAAGTAAAATATCTAAAGCCTATATTCCACTGACGCAAGACATGCGCGCAATAAAGTCTTGCATGCAATGTGTTGCAAAATTAGACATGGGTTCTATCGGTGCAAGACTGAGAAAAGTTGCGCCCGCGCCTGCGCACATCTCACGCAAGACATTGCACGCAAGAAAGTTGCATCAGTGGAATACGGGCATAAAACTGTCTGACCATGCCTCAATGGGGAATAAATAAAAGTATAAATATGAAAATGTACTTATTCTGTTATCTCTAAAATTTAGGGCAATGAATTTGGTTTAATTTATAAGATTTCCACACATGACCATTAAAATGAACCACAAACATTAATTATTTATGCCTATTTATATTTGTCTCATAAATTCGGTGAATACGTACTTTTATTGAAAGGAATTGCCAAATCGGCCTACCCCAAGGTTTAAACTCCTTGTCGGGCTCGTGCGACTTGATTTAATCAGACAAGACAAGTACGAATTAAAAAATGTGTCCACAAAAACAAACACTTATTATTTACTATGCACTTACAAAGTTGCCGACGCAGGTGGTTCTTGAATTACTTTTCTAATTTATGATTAGTATATGTATGTTATGCAGGTGCACCTTCCTTTTGCTAAACTTTTTTGTTTGCATTCCCGTTCAGTCTGTGTATTCAACATTTCTCACTACAATAATAAATTGAATGAGAAGACGTCCTTCTGTCTTTTAATATGCCTTTTAGTATGCGAAGAATTTTACACTAAATCCCCTCAAGTTTAAGGTCATTTCGTGAAGTTATTACACATCCGTTTCCCAAAATTTAATCCCACACACGATTTTTGTATTCATATAGTCAACTAACTCTACGGCACGGCCAATGAAACGACAAACAAGTGGCAAGTGGCATTGGCACTAGTACTACTTACAATTACAATTAACGAACAGGATACACATTTTTATATGTTAATTTCTATAATTCGTATTACACGATATGTGTCAAAATAATGTACTAGGATTACGTTAATCCCTAACAATTTTTAAATATAATTAACGCTAAACTTTATTGATATAAACTAGTGATGAGACTGTTATAAATTGCCGTCCGCAATTCCACATGGCAGCTTATACAAACTTCGGTAATTAATGCCGAAAAGGGGCAACTGGATATAGCAAACAATTGCAACGACTAGTCAAACACTTCTGCCAAGAGATTTTAACACTATTGGCATGAGATAAATTGTTTCTGTAAATTATTTGATCCTGACAATAATTTGCAGATGATTTTGCAGTTCATGAGCTGCCATATGGAATTGCCCATTAAAGGAAAGCGTTCTGGCCTTCCGCATAATTTTTGCAAAATCAGTAATATTCCAGGAAACCCCCGTTTATTTTTAATTGCGGAGAAAAAGTCCCAACTCTTGACTTATTTTTATATTTCGTTTTACCAATTTACAACAGCACGATACCATCGATGGCGTCATAATTTTGCTCACACGTTTTTGCGAAAGTACTAGAAAAACCTGATCACGAGTCATATTCAATCTTCTCCACGACTGTTGACTGGAATTGCAGGGTTAAAGTTACAGGATGTTGGGAACCCTAAGCTCGTTAATTAAATCTTTTAATAATTGATTTTTTTTTTCATATCCAGTGTTCGTGGTCAGAGTTGGTTGCATCATTGAAGCTCAAGCCTCAGGGATTGAACAAGGCCGAAGCTCCCTGGGGAGTAAAACACCTGCGGGTATAATGATAGATTCTACCACTAAATCAGTCAGGAAGAAAAGTTCGAATTCCTTTGATTCCAGAATGTCATCCTCCCGAAGTATGGCCCTGGGAAAAGAAAATCTCCAGATCCGGGACACATGTACGGGGAAAAAAGATGGGTATTTTCCAAATTTCGGTTCAGATTGTACATCTTACTATTTCTGTGCATCTGGTTATCAAATCACTTATATTTGTCCACCTGGAAGACGCTACAATGGGGACAAGTGTGTGGGGGATTATGAGTGCCCGTCCATTGGGGTCAATTCTTGTCAAGATTTGCCGAATGGTTATTACCCATCTGGGTCAGACAATCCCCGAACATATTTCTATTGTTACAACAAAGCCAAAGTAATTGAATTAAATTGTGATGAAGGGAAAATTTATGATGGGAATTGGAAAAAGTGCGTTCTGAAGGAAGAAATTGAAAAAAGGGATAAAGAAGATTGGGTGGGCACAAATTGCTCCAAGAAGCGGAATGGGTTTTATCCGGATACTCGGTCCGGATGTAGAAAATATTATTATTGCATTGGAGGAACAAAGACTGACTTGGAGTGTTCGGATGGGATGGTGTTCAACGGTGATCTTTGTGTTCAAAAGACTCGGTTTCAATGTCCGGTCTCAGGATCGAATACGGATTTGGCTTCTACTGGAACCCCAGAGGGGAATAATAGCATTACGACCACTGAGGTTTCAGTTCCACATAAATCGTAATATTTCCAACAAGAATGGGCAATTCATACCCGCTTGGAATAGAATGCTTGTTACCCTTAAAAAGACGAAAACGCAATGCAATGCAGAAGTTGGGACTAGACTAGATCCTGTAATTATAAATAAATCTTGAATAGAAAATGTACATATGAATTATTTTTTTTTAATAAAGGAAAGACTCTTGTTTATATTTGGTGTCTGTACGTAGCTTTTGTAAAAAATTGAGAAATGCATTATCTGGAACTTTTTTAAGTTGGTTTCATTTTCCAACGAACTATTCTCCAATAACCTTTGAATAGGCCTCTCGTCATATCAAATAAATTCTCTTCATTCAAAATCCTAGTTCCGAGAATACTGGAATTACTCTGACCACTTAAAAATTGTTCACAGACATACAAAATACAACCACACATTTTCATATTGTACATACTATGATAAATGAGTGCAAAGAGAATTACAATACATCATTCATTACTCAAAATTTGGGTGCGTTTTTGAAGTATAATTGCCAACTTTTTAATGTAATAAAGTTATGTTTATTATTATTGCAATTAGATGAAAACAACGTACAAACCCATGTTGTAACTGAACAGAGAAACACGTAGGGACCTCCCGTGGTAGGAAAATATCCAGTAAAGCGGGTGCCTTAGTTGGCTTGAAGTAAAGACATGTAAATAAATAATTATTAAACATTGTATTGAGTATAGGTTTTCTCTACTACTTGGGTACCTGCCCTAGGCCAAATAAAATGTCAACCCATTGTTACAGGGAAATACTTTCGGCTTGCAATACCTTATAGCGAATATCAACGGGGCATGTGTTCGAACTACCTAATAATAATTTTAATTTTATTTTGTAAATTAAGCAAATCTTGAACGGTTTGGAATCGAAAGAGTCAAAATTGAGAAATCCTCAGACCAGTCAATTGAATTTCATACCTATAAGACATATGGTCAAGATTCAAGCTGCCAGTTCCAGTTGCTTTCCGAGCGAAGGTAGACAAAGTATACAAGGAAATAACAGAACATGAAAACTTGGGCGAGTGAAGGGTGGCTCCTCGGGAGCACTATCCGATGCGCGTAAGGGCGCCGACAAGCTCTTCACTAGAAATCAGCATGAAGAAGTGGATTCTCGAATGGTGTTCTAACAGAAATGGGTCCAAAGTATTTTTTTTGAAAACTCCCACGATCCAATCTTTTTTATGATATTTCCATGCAGTTAATAAAATTTTGTTTGACCGGTTTGAGGAAAATCGTTTTTTCAGTGGCTCATTTTGAAGAAAACATTCTGATTTTGTATCCAAATTCGTCAATCAATTCGCCAAATCATAAATGAGAAGTCGACTTTTTCCACACCGGTCGAATAATATCTCAAAACCCATACATTAGAAAACAAATGTTAGGTGAGACAGTTCTTTGATATTCAAGAGTCCGACTGGAAGCCAAGTATGCACACACCGTAAATATATTCTCTCCCACATCCTTCGAAAATGGTTCTAAAATGCGCATATGTTCCATATATCCGTCTGTGAACTTCGTTGTCCTGATTAGTTCAGCAAATCCATCATCAGTGACATTGAGAGGTGTTGTGAAGATTAACACATTTTTCGTACTTAATTTCCTTTAAATATAAAAACCTAAGAAAAAATTAGATCTCAATTTTATTATCGACTTTATTTGGAAGGTTTTGTATCAAAATCCGGAGATGTACACAGCGAAATGCTCCAATATAAGAGAATAATTTGAATTCTGTTTTCCGATATTGTTTAATGTTTAAAAATATTGATTTGTGGTAGGACAACTGGGATTATTACGATTGCCATTTCCATTTAAAGTTTTAAACTGACTTGATTTGTTCATTCTCGATCTCAAGGTACGTCTACTCAACTTGAGGTTCTCAAGTCTTTACTCAAAAAGTCATGCAAAATCTCCTTTTTATTCAATCCGATTTGAGTAATTACTCAAGGTTTAAGTGAAACAATCTAAGCGTTAAGTATTATTACTTACTTAAAGTAATTTAAGTAAAAGCCAATGACAGAAGTTTGTAGAAGTAAAAACATTTACCTCAGTTTATTCATACCGCCCAATTTGTCTCAAGTATCTACATGCATGTTTTTTGCAATGAGATTCCTTGTAAAAAAATTCAATAAATGAAAAACTAGTCAACTTTTATCGTATTGTAATTTAACTTATTTGTTAAAAAAATACAAGTGTGAGGAAATCTCAGAGTTTAAACCAACTATGTACGTACATTAATTTTTTACAAACGTTTTAAGCTCCATCGATTCGGAACAATTTTGACATGAATCCAAACACGAGATTTGATACGCAACATTTATCGACTGTCATTTTTGAACGCTTTTCCATGTTGAAATTTATTTCATCATCAATTTTATTATGTAGGCACTAGCTTGTGTTTTTTACTAGTTCTCGTCCATGAGTTTCCCAGAGCCGGAAATGAGTACAATTACCTAGTATCGTTGTTCAATTAAGTTCGATTATTCGGCTTAATCGTATTTGTTGGTAATAAATAAATATCTTAATCAGAAGTACAATATGCTTATTCCATAATTTTTAAAAAATTAATGAAATGATTTACGGGATCAAGTATTCAAGTATCAGGGATTCAAGCAGAATAGTTGAAGGTAAATTTTTAAGTAGTCTCGCATTGCTTATTGATTGGATTAAAAAGTCCATACCGTATTGCAGCGTACGAGTTTAATTTTTTTAATGGAATAAACTTTTGTAAACTTTTGGTATAAAAATATAATGAAATGAAATAACAAACGGAACACAACGACGGGAATATTTTCATTTGACTATTTAAAACGAAATCCTCTGACCTAAGAGTTGTGATAGTTCAAATCATAATGCCAGGAAGTAAATGAACGAACAAGTTATTGATAAAAGAAAAAACTAAACGTTATCCAAGAAGTAACAAAAATGATTGCAATTGCAATCAATTCAAGCAGATTTGACTGAAATCCAATTCAAAATGCACAGGTGGCTAAAACGTATAAGAACGAGTATGATGTTTATGTGATTTTGATTTTGATTTTTATAAAACAGATTATAATCAAGTTTCAAAATAACTCAGTCGAGAGACGATTAATTTCAGATTCGTATTATAATCATTCAGGTGAAACAGATCAAAACGTACATCTTGGCGAAGACAATAAAACTAGGATGTATGTCGTCCCATCACGGTTGCGCCACAGAAGGGCGAGCGAAACGAAGCGTGCGTCGTCTATTCTTTCACGTGTATAGTGTTCCCTAAGTATTTGTCCTTATTATGTTTCGAATATTAACTCAACAATATAATGCGTATTTAACACTTTTATTAAACTTGCTCACAAAACATCAGATCAAAAATTGCATGAACAAATGAGTTGAGAA
>JAQFYE010001894.1:0-20439 GCA_034694305.1 Protaphorura glebata | reverse complement strand
TGACAAGTAACTTTACTCGGATCTCTTGGAGTGAGGTCACCGGATTTTGTTGATTTCTCAAAATTCCCTATACCTTTTCTACTCTATATTAAGCCCGGGTGATTTCTCTAAGGGTCAACTATAGATGAAATCTTTTTGCTATATACAGTAATAGCTTTTTTTAATTGTTTTGCAAATGTTTATTCGTCAATTTGATTGATTTATTTTGTCTCCTTGGGTTTAACAATAGTTAAAATGGAATTAATGTTATATAGATATACGTGTAAAGACTTGGTGTATCAAGCAGCATAACAATAAATGCTGTAATAATAATAGGTGCCATAAATATTGGGTCAAATGTTTTACACCACGAATATGTCACAAGGGAAGGGAAAGTAATGTCACAAAAAGTTTTGTGCCGGAAACCCACTGTAGGAACTCTGTGCGATTCGACCTGTGAGGTCTGGTGCAACTACAGGGTGGCGACTTTGGCAGTACACCACCTTTCCGGTTTTAGGCGGGAAATGAATGGGCGGAGCACACACAACATTTTCATTTCATCAACATTTTCCACATCTTGTGATGCCTAGGCAAGTGGTGGAATCTCACATCAAGTAATTCACTTTTTGCCTGCGTACACATTAGAGGTGGGAAAGGGTCGGGCCGACGAAATTTCCGGATATTAACGGTAATGATAATATCCAGGGCCGGGGCGGGCCAAGACGGTAATGATAATATCCAGGGCCGGGGCGGGCCAAGACGGCAATGATAATATCCGGGGCCGGGGCGGGCCAAGACGGTAATGATAATATCCAGAGCCGGGCCGGGCCGGCCCTATAACATTTTCACGTAAAATGCACAGACTAAAAGGTACTAGTATAGGGTGAAGATGTAAAAGGGCCGGGCCGAGAATCTGGTGTAACTATCAAGGGTCCGACCGGGCCGGACGTTGGATGGAAGGTAATTTTGTAGTATTTGTAGGCCCGGGCCGCGTATTTCCATACCCTACTGTATCTCGGCACTTTTAGCCGAGTAGCATTGCTTCCGCTTGCTGTAGTGTGTATTGTCTTAACCTAACAATAATTTGCACGAACTAACCTAAATACAAGTTTTTTTTGTATTTAGCACTTCTTGGTCGCATAATTTAATTTTAATTCAGCTATTTAGGTTAGTTCGTGCAAATTCTTGTTAGGTTAAGCGCGGCAGATCTCTAATAGGCTGTTTTTGACCTAACCTAACCTGAAGGAATTGAAATTCCCGAAAAAAAATGTTTAAAAAAAATCGGAGTCCCGTGGGAACGAACCCCGCGCCAGGGCTGGTAATCGGCGGAAGTTTTTTTTTCGAATATTTTTTCGATTATTAAATTATTTCGTGTCCGATTCCGATTATTTTAGAATTTCGATTCCAATTTTTGATTCCGATTCCGATTATTTTGGAATATCGATTCCGATTCTAATTCCGATTCCGATTATTATAAAAATTTCGATTATTTTTGGATTACGATTCCGATTCCGATTACCAGCCCTGCCCGGCGCTGCCGAGCATACTCCAAAAACAGAGCCCCAGCGCTGTCATGGTCTCCGGTGAGAGAGACGGGTTAAAACAGAGGGTGAGGGTCGACGCGAGTCGGCTATGCGGCTATCGGTGCCGTGGAAAGTTTGCCGCGTGGCTAAAAGTGCCGAGATACAGTAGGGTATGGCAATACACGCCCGGGCCGGGCCGGTCGAGGAAGACTTGTAGGGCCGGGCCTTTCCCACCTGTAGTACACATAAGACTTCGACATATACGAGAAAGCGCACCATTGTTTGATTATGTATATTTTAGTTACCGTAGTTACAAGATTTTATGTTACGGCCGGCCATATTGTAATTATTGATAAATTCTAAGAATTTATTTTATCAACGTAAACCAGAAACTAATTTTATTAACTTAAACCGGGCATTAGTTCGAAGGATATAAGTCCCACTAAGTTTTATTTTGATGGTTTACGTCGATAAAATACTTAGAACTTATCCATACATATAGTCAAACAACGGTGCTTCGTGGATTATAAGGTGAATCAGTGGTTGTAAATTCCGTTATGTGTTCCAAACTAAGTAAAGCTTACTAAATATGAATGATATTATGAGGATGTGATCCATTTATAAATGTTGTATTGCTGGATCATAGCAATAAATTGAAATCATTCGAACAATGTCGAATAATTCTGTACGGATGACATGGTTTGTTTTTCGAATGACCATTCACTCACAATATTGTAATTTTGTGGAAAATTGTGAATTTTGTCAACGACACGTCCTGAAGAAGGGAGCGGAAAAAGCCCCCGAAAGCTCGAACACGAATAAAAAGATTTTCGTTCGAAAAACAAACCATGTCATCCGTACAGAATTATTCGACATTCAGACACATCCATGGTTACAACGACCTAAAACACTTAATCATTCGAACAAATTTAGAGACAATAAATTCATTTTCCGGTTACTTACCCTCATTTTTATTAGGTAAACCAATAATAATTCGTTTTCACAACTGCATGAATAGACACATTAATACTTACAAATAAATAAGGTACAAACTAAAAATAAAGTTCAGCTTCTCTCAAACCTGTACGAGCAAGTTATATGTAATGTCAAATAATAAAAATTTGTCAAGAGTCCAGAAAAGAGAAATTCGTCAAAACAGTCTTTAATCTCTGCTGTTGTTTCCTTTACCTGTCGTTTTATCGTAAAAACTTGATTGACATAGTACAAAATTATAAAAAATCAGTAAAAATTAATGACTATTGGTTCAGATGCAGCTGGTTAAATAATTAGCATACGAGTAATATTTACTTATATTATCATGGTCATAATTATACGAATAAAGCACTTAAACACACAAAGTATATTAAAATTAAAAACGTTCCAGAGATTTGTCACAATATGGCAAACGGTATACTTTTTCAATAAATATCGTACTTAAAAAAATAATATCCAAAAGAATTGATAGGGCCGTGTCGTCAATGGCTTCCATTTTACAGGCCAGAATAAATTTAAGTGAGCTGAGACATGGGAATTTGATGTCCACACCACCTACTTATTGGGTCAACTACACTAACAGTGCCACTTCAAATTTACATTTCCATTTGTACAGGTCACTAAATCTCGTTGAAATCGAACATTTCCAAATCTATTTCCATTGGCACACAAAATAATGCTATGTTTCGGAAAAGGCCCACGGCTCAAAAATATAAAATAAAGGAATACTGATTCTTCGTATTAATGGCAGTTTGCTTTTCAAATTGTTAAGTGCCCATTTTGAATCTGACATTAAAATTAATTAATTGCTTTCCACTGGGTTTCAGATTGTCCACAAATATTATGGAAAAGAGATTCTAGGGATAGTCGAGAATGAAAATGACAACTGGGTTATCCACGAACGAAATGAAAAGTTGGATTTAATTAATTGGCCAAATTTTCATTTGGGAAGTCCAAAGAACTACGAAATAACATTGACTCAAACCTTGTCGACGGACAAGAGCGGCTAGCTATGCTATATCATATCCGATTTCTTAATCGAGATTTACTCAACAGCATCGCGCGTAATTTCCCGTATCAGGTTACTGACCGAAAACAGCTTTTGATGGATTTTCACACAGGTGTGCTGGGGTCTCGGGTCGTCCGCACTCGGTATGTGACATTTAAACTGTTGGTCTCTAGGGAGTCCATTCTGGTAACCCATAGGCCGAAACCCCGGTAGGCTTCAATAACCCTGCCTAGCTAGGATTTCGTGATTTCTATTTAATTCAGTGTATATAAAATTCAATTTTTTCTTAAAATAGTACAAATTGTAATGGTATCGGCGGAAAAAATGAATTCGTTGTACCTAAAATAGACTTCCGGTACTTAAAAATCCTAGGATGCAAACCTATGAGGTTTTGGCCTCTGTGGTAACCTTTCCGGAGAACTCCGACAAACGTCTTCTGATTTTCAAACGTACAGTAACTCTTAATGACCGTTCAGAATTATTCCAATTACTGCCATACGGTCGTGGAAGATAGGACTGATTACGATTAAATCACCATCGAAATAATGGGAATGTACTATTTCGATGGCGATTTAATCCATTTGTCTTCCACGACCATAAGGCAAAATAATTCTGAACTAATTGAGAACTAATTGAATTAAGAGTTATTGCACGTTTTAAAATAAAAATAAAAAACCCGGATTTCGCCGGAAAGGTTACTGGAATGGACTCCCAATCGGTGAAAATTATATGGAGAGCAACAGTTTAAATATTACGCACACCGCACACTATTCCAACGTGTCATACATAACACCTGAACAATTGATTCGAAGTTTTCTACACGGAATATAGGGACGGCCCCAGCACCCCATGTGAACATCCACTGGCAAGAGACATTATTATAGTTGTCAAACCGATGTTGGCTGTGGCTTGTGTCAGTTCTGATGAGCAGGATGATACAAAAGTTGCAATTACAATAGAGATTCCGTCTGACTCTTAACTCTCAATATCAATCAAAAATTGTTCAGGCCAGTTTGGTGAATTCTACCTTGAAGATCGTCTCGTTAGAGCTACAAGGACAAAAGAGCAAAGTCGAGCAGCGGGCAGATTTTCAGAGCACGGTGAACAGTATGAATCGTAGAGCTTAAACTCCCGTTACGGACTATTGGCAACATGGCAACTAATATGTATAAAGATTACATAATTCAGAGAATTCAGATTCCGTCGATCTCGATTATTCTTATTCTGCTTTGCGTTAATTTGAGCAAACTTAATCGTTTCCTGAAAATGGAAATTGGTCAACTAAAAAAATGGAACTTGCCAAGTTGTTTTAGCCCTTTAAAATAACTCGCCAAACTGGTCAAACACTCGTAAACATCGTGTCCGCCAATACGGCAGGATCCCCATTCGCTTATGCAGTTATTAATCACAATTCGCAACTACAACAATACTTGTCCTGAGATCTGATAATACACCAAATGGGGTTTAATATGACTATGGTGGAGTGGAAGAGATGATGATAATTTACCCGGAAACTTTACTTCAACAAACAACTCAAGTTACATTAAATTCACAATTTGCGTAAATATTATGGAAACGAGAACCCACCTCTGATCATATGAAATTTTCGTTAAGATCAATTATTCAAACTCCTTTCCCACAATCTCGGACCTACTAAACTGTTTAAAATTTACAGGGAACTACGAGCAAACCATGGTGCGGCCGCTCTTTGTCACATTGATTCCCCCTTCAGAAACTAGTTCCGAGTCTAACAAATCCTAACTATTGGCGAAAAGACTACACTCTAGCTGGTATGAGAATGCGTTGTCTCTTTTGTCTGGTATTATACGTTATGTCATACGAGTAATCCTGGATTACGTCAAACCCAATTGGTAAGTAGGAATACAAAATCCGGAATTTCTCCAGAAATTACATACTTAGTCTCATGTTCGTAAAGCCGTATTTACCTCTCCGTGGATCGCTGCCAATTCTTCAATTTTCTCTGCTAATTGCGCGTTAAGCGCATCTAGTACTCTTCTCTGTGAGTCTTGGGCACCTAAAGCTGCTTCTAGCTGGGCTTGTACATCATGCAAAGTTTGTCGGAGCGTCTCATTGTCCTGCAATATAATAATTCAATAATTGTTTATAAAATATTTCTTTACACTTGCTTCACTCAAGGATAATAAAACAATAATTCTTCTACTTCATGAAGCCATAATCCTTAAATTGTCACAATTACTAAAATACAGGGTGAGTCAGAATTCTCTCTCCCTATATGAAATTTGACAAATTTGGCGTGATGCCACGAATGAATGGCTCGAACGATCCTATTGTAATACGGCTTGAAATGAAGTTATTGAACTATGTAGAATCATGATGAAAGTTTAGAATTCTAGAATTCAAGAAAACTTTATCTTAGTAACCCACCATAATTGTTAATAATGTGTAATAAGTGGTTGGCTTTTTTAACACGTCACATGGAGTGCTCTTATCTTATGGAGGTCAAATTGGTCTAATTTTTGGTTCATTACAACGGCCGTTGTTCAACCAAAATTAAACAAAATCAACTGCTTCATGACATGAAGCACTGTCATTCCCAATTATCATTCTTTTTAAAGAAAGGTAGATAAAAACATGGCAAGTGTTTCGTACACAAAGTAAGCTGAACATTTGCTGTGGTTTTATCGATTTAAAAAGAAAAGAAAAGAATAAACAAACGGGAATGACAAGACTTTGCACGATGAAATGCCAACATATCGTACATTCCGGTCAGTTTGATTTAAACTTCAACGGTCATTGTGACGAGTAAGAAATTCGGCCAATTTGAACCTCATAAGACCACGTCTTAGAAAAATTGGTATTTTATATTTTTATTCTTTTTTATTTTGTCGTTTAATTCTCAAAGCCAACATCTTCTTACGTCGTTACGTCTTACGTCGTACGAATACTGGTCAGTGGTCACTTCAACAGTTCTAGTTCAATAGCTTCATTTTGAGATCGATCAGTCGTGGCATCAAGTCAACTCAATAACTCAAATATGGAGAAATACTTCTGACCAACCCTGTACATACTGTCGGTCACAACTTAAGAAAGACCTCTAAGTCCACGTCGTGCTTTTACCATGAAATAAGCATGGTCGCAATTATACTCACGGAGCCTGGCTCTACAGTAAAAACCTTACAAAGAAGGGAACGCCGAAAACTTAAAAAAAAATTGAAAAAAAAATTGAAAAATAAGTTTAAATTAATTTTTACAAAATGCGAGATTTCAAAACCAAATTTTATGTTGTTAATTTGTGTTACCTTTATTAGCATGATTGGGAAAGTTCTTTTTTGAAATCTTGAACACGCTTCGAAATGTTTAACATGACTTTGTTTAACGAATTTTCAAAATTACGAATTCTTTTTTCGAGATTCACGATGTAACCTGTGTTGGGAAGAGAGAAATAATGGGAAAGCAGAAAGTGGGGGTAAGAATGGAGTGGACACGAAGTGTAATGGGCAACGTGGACTTCTGAAGTCTTTCTGACTAACGCCCTATTTAGACTTTTACCGCGCCGATGCCGTGCCGCGGAAATTAGCGTTGCCCTTATGGTACAAACAATTGCAAACAATGAAAGTTTTTCCGGTTAGCCATTACAACCCATGTTAATTTCGACGGCACGGCATCGGCACGGTAAAAGTCTAAATAGAGCGTGACTGACTGACAGTATGTTTTATGAACAATTAGTAATTACTATGAAACTGAGACGACCATAGAGTTTAAACTCCTCACCTTGGACATGTCAGTGCCCGATCCTTTTTCTTTCAGCACGCGCAACTCATCGTCCTTGGTTTTCAACTGGATCGCATAAAACTCTACTTTTTCTCTCATCGAACCAATTTCTTTTCTCAATTCGGCAGCAGCATCAGCGTTTCCTTTCGCTGCTTCCGCCTCAAGTGCTCTTTGTTTCATGCGCTGATTTTCTTCTTTATAAGACTGTAGCTGTCTTTTCCATTCCTCTACGTTTGCAGTGCTTTCTTGAAGAGCAGCGGTTAGCCTAATATTGTTAGTTTTTAGTGTAGACAGTTCGACTTCCCACTTTTTAGCGTTGGAAGAACTAAAATATGCACAAATTGAGTTGTTAATATCTTCATCATTCTGACATAAAGAACAGGGCTGGTGGTGAGAAATGGTTTGCATGACGTAATCAAGGTACGACCCAAATATAAGTTCATGGCGCAATGTTAATTCAGTTAGAACGAAGTGGACAGTAAAAACGAAAAGAAGACCACACTTTGGAGCAAAAACATAATTATGTAAAAAAAAGTATCGGCTTTTGGATTATTAGATTGACTGCATTTTAGATATGCTATAGTCATCGACCTATTCAACCTCCTGAATAACAATGAAGGTTTTACTCCGAAAGTCTAATGAACCGTTTGGCCGTCAGAAATCCCGGGGCCAAATACACTTTTTGATGTCATACTTGAAAATCCGTGAAACAAACATGACGTCACAAAGTGCATTTGGCCAATGTGTCTCTAGCGGCCTGGCCAAACGGTTAGACTTTACAGAGTATGACGTTCACATAAGTTATTCAGGAAGTCAAGGCCTAATATATATTAAAAAAAATCCAACCGCCTACTTTTTGCCGCAAGGAGTGTGCGGAGTGCGGTGTTCTCTTGATTCTACCGTTTGACGGTAAATTAAATCTAATAGTGCTATTGCTATATACTGCCTGCATACCTTTGTCCAAGGGCGAGTCTCAGACGCTCGTTTTCATATTTTAATTGCGCCTCGGGTGACTGGCCAACCTTGTCCTTTCCAGTTGAAGATCCGTGTTTCGGGCTATCCATGCCTTGCACGCCTGGTGAAACACCTGATAAACTTTGGCTTCTCTGGTGAACAACCCCTTTGAGTAAAGAGTTTGCATTGGTCTCATTGGAATTTGATAAAATTATGTCGGCATCTTCTTGTCCTGGGGGTCCTATTATCCCACCATGCTGATTTCTGGTTTGCACTGGGGAGGTGCTCGTCATCATACTTGGGGGAGGAATTGTGACAACTCCTCCTCCATTCGCTACTGGTGGCTGACTTCCTTGCTTCCCAGTTCCTCTAGTGGCTTCCTTCACATCTTGGAATTGCTCTATAAACTGTAAAATATCACAAATACCTGCATTATTTCGTTGAAGCTGAGGGGATGCCCCTTTGGGTTACGACAGAAACAACGTATAAACAAATTAGGTTAGCAAATCAACTAGTTAAAAGTTAAGATAAGAAGATCCGAACCTTGTTTAACTCTCCTTCTGAAGGAAATCCTAGCCCGTACACGGTATTCGCTCGAACATCAGACCATTGCCCAAATTTCTGAGAGGTTTTAGTAAAACTCATACTCGGCGTCACAGTACTGTTAATCACGGCCTGTGCAAATTGAAATATTAAGTATTATCTTACTATTATCAAAATTATTAATTCTTTGTTATATCCTGTGAACCATTTACTTGCTCTTATTCTTTCTTATATTATTTTAAGTCACAGTAGAAAATACTAGTGTGTCCAGCTGCGAAATTTAAGCGAAAACAATCCGTGCAGTAATTATATTGATTGTATGAATGATGATGTCTTATAATCTGACACGGAGCCCCATTCTATTCTTCTGGGTGCGCAAAAACAAATAATAATGCGGTTCTTGAAACTCTTGAGACTCAGTGTAGTTAGTTTATAATCGTGAAGAATTTCTTACTTTTGAGCCTTCCACGCTGATGATTCGATAGAGAGACCGTGATGAGTCATAAAAGAAAGAGACTGGTACCGCAGCTGTAGAGGCCGGAATTTAAAAAAAAATTGTAGACAATTACATAATCCGAACATTATTATATACCATTATATCATTATATTATACCATTATTATTATTATTTTTAAGTAATAATTAACATTCAAAGTTTGCAAGAGAATTGACGAGTTCTCACTAAAAGAATATACAGAGTGTTCCTAAATGATTGCGCCACCTTTGATTTCATTCTCCCGTCGAACGGATTATCCAATTCGACCGGAACATAGCGTAAAATGAAGCCAATGCACTTGAGGGTTGTTCAATCATGTGCACTCTTGCGATTCTGAACCCAAGGCCATAAAAAAAAAGTCGAAAACCGTTTGAACCGTCCCAGGACGGTTCAAACGTTTTCGACTTTTTTTTATCATAGGCTGAGGTGGGCACAAAATTGCCAAAATTCGAGGTTTTACATGACAACCGCTGTTATAATCAACACCGGCTGTCGCTTCTTCGAATAAATTTGACCAGAAAATGATGGAGAAAGCTAAATTTTGTTGATTTCTCGCCCACCTCAGCCTATGTTTAAAAAAGTCGAAAACTGTTCGAACCATCCCAGTATGGCATTGGGTTCAGAATCTCAAAAGTGCACATGATTGAACAACCCTCAAGTGCATTGGCTTCATTTTACGCTATGTTCCGGTCGAATTGGATAATCCGTTCGACGGGAAAATGAAGTCAAAGGTGGCGCAATCATTTAGTAACACTCTGTATATTACATATATATAGAGGTAATGGACGAGGTGTTTTGAACAAGTATAGTCATTGTTAGGCACGTTTGTTACTTAACATTTGATTCTATAACTTCATGTTACGCGTTTACCTAACTTCCGTATAATAAACTTTACAATTCATTCACCTGTAGATGCTGGAATCCAAGATCTTTTCGCGACTGGATCTATGTGAAATACGTGTGCCTTACACGTAAAAATTGGTTGCTCTCTGAAACATAAATTAAATATTTTAATGAGTTAAATGAGTTAACTACAAGCACATCCACTAGTTTAAGATTTATTAATCTCGTGCTCCGGCTCCGATCCGGAATAAACGTTAATTGAAATTAGTTTGGTAATGGTGGGAACGTAAGTGAAAGTGACTACTTGACCCTAACAGCCTTTGACCATTGACCTACCAGCGCCGTCTGATACGACTACGACTAAGTCGTCAAATGGTAACCCATCATCTCAGGCTTCTGAGGTAATTATTAGTAGGTAATATAGTAATGGTGAGCGGCGGGAATAAAAAATATTATTTCCATTTTGCGTTCACTGCTATTATTTTAAAAATGCAAAATAAATAATTCTCACTGTTTTGATGAATAACACCAACATCGTGTAAAAGAATACACTTACCCCATATTAGTTCGAGAATTAGTTCGAGGAAAACACAATACTTCACAAAATATCCAATAAAGCGTGTGCACTGAACGCACAAACGAGAGATCTGTCAGATTTGACACATTACAGAAGAGGGGCAAGGCCAACCCAATGCACTAAATAATGATGATCCACAATGATTTCATAGGCCAGTTAGCGATAATGACTACGAAAGGCAAGAAAAGGGCTGCCGAGAAGAGATCGGTCAGTTTTCAGTTCAACGCTGAACGCTGAATCTGAAACTCTTCGGGCGGAAAGTCGTCTGAACGGATAACGGGAAATGACAATCAAGTGTCAATTGAGTTCCTCCATTTCCTGCCTATCAATTGAATCTCGCTCAAACTTTCCTCCGCGTTACTCACGTGGACATATATGTTAGAGTCTCCTCGCGATTCATTTTACTTTTGATCTCAACCACAACCAGCTTAAACCCCGCCCGTTAGGATTAGGATATGCTAAGGCAAAAAGCAATAATGGCATATCGGAAATTAAGCAATCATGCACCAAACATTGTCTGCCCCGTCTGCCCATTGGGGTTACCAAGTAACGGGCTCGGCTGGCCTTATCAATGAGTTACAACTACTCCCTTTGATTTTTCAGTTGCTGAGGCAGCAAAGAGAATGGCCATTTTGTCCATCCGGCAGGGGTAAAGGACCGCAATGCATGATTGACTTGCAAATAGCACCATGTTGATCCAATATACACTGTCTAACGTCGGGGCCACCGAAAATTTGACCAAACCTATTTGAACTGATGGGAAATTGATAATTAAAATCATTTTGCGAAGTGAACACATCATACCTGATAACCTACCCCCATATTCGAAACTTGACATTTTGGACATATTACGTAGAAATCTCGCCCACTATGACATCACCCTAAAAACTTTCGATAAAACGTTGGCTTGTACAAATGTTTATTGAAACGAAATACTTGGAGTTCTTATATTTAAAACGTCATAATTATAAACGTTTAAGTCACAAAAAGTAAGACTTAACACCTGAATAAAATAATAGTTGATGGCAATATGATTTATTTTATAGGTTTATGAAAAAACATTATTCTGACTGACTCGTGCGCAATTTTACTACATTACAGACCTTTAATAATACCGGTCGATAAAATTCACTGAAATCGCAGTCTTCTTAAATAAAAATTCTGAATATCGCTTCTGTATCATTTGTCATATTGCAGTCCAGTATCATCTGTGTCTGTGACTTGAGGTTTTGTAAGAGTTGGAAGGCCTATGTAGATCTGAACCACGATTTCGAGTCCTTGAATTTGAGCGCCTTCTGTGTGATCGGTCAGGGGATAGTCGTCGCTTCCCGGGACTACGACTATGGCTGCGGTTATCACGGCGAGAATTCTTGGAATAAGTGTATCTCAATTTGTCTCTGTCACGGTCACGGTCACGGTCATAATCATTATATACATGGTTCTCAGATAAGGTGTAGTGTCCACTCTCAATCCTGTGACTCGTTGGATCACGTCTTCGTACTGTGGAATTACTCGTGTGATATCGAGATCTTTCTTCAGTTCGTCTTCGACTAGGATTATTATTGTCATCGCTCGGAGTAGAAACGGCAGTACTCGTCTCATTCCTCTCCTTGGAGCTCTTTCGACTGTTTGGCGAATCGAGCTTTAATTCTCCGGTTTGTAATGCTTCCTGTGAACCAGAACACGGATTTTCTTCTTTGATTTTGATATCAGGAGAATTGACAACGTCTGAACTTGGAGGTAATACCTGTCAAACATTTTCAGCGATTAGTTTATTTATGTAAACAATGTAATAACCAAATTCATCCATCATTTATTGTGTACTGATTTGATTTTTCTCAATTTTCTGGAACGTCATTTCTCCACACATAGAAGATCAGATTAGAGAAAAAGTGGCAGCGGGCAAGGTGGAGCGTAAGATTAATAGGAGAGTGATTTTATCGCCCAGTAGAATAGAGGGATTTCACGGTTGATTAGAGTGAAAATACAGTAAAATAATATCTGCACAGTAGAATAATATCTTGCACGGTAAAATAAGTAAATAATATCTTGCCCGGTGAATCATACCATGTTAGATTATTAAACTTTTTTTTAAATGGGGGGCTCAACCCCCTACCCGCGCCGGGGCTCTGCACCTGGACCAAGAGGAACGTTCCGCTGCCCCTAGGCCCCTAGGGCTTGTGCAACCCAATCTAACTGTGTCTAACAGAATTTTAAAATGTACTGTGAATTTCCTCTATTTTACTGTGCAATTTAATTAAAAATCTAATGTGAATTTCCTCTATTTGACTGTACAATTTAATTTAAAATCTACTGTGAATTTCCTCTATTTTACTGAGCAAATTAATTTAAAATCTACTGTGAATTTCCTCTATCTTACTGTGATTTTTCTCTATTTTACTGTGCAATATAATAGTCCCCGATTAATAGTAGGTTAATAGTAGGTTAATAGTAGGTGTCGACTGTCGAAGGTAAGGCAAATCATGTCAAGATTGATTGTCACGAGACGAAACGTAAACAGTAACAGACATCATTAATACAGTATGAAAGCCCATCCTACGAACGGGACTTTTTTCTCACTCGAGTCAGCAACTGAGCAGAAAAAAATGAATGGGTTCTGAATTCTCGTGCAAAATATCCACCTGGCATGTAGTTCGGGATTTCTACACGGATCATTTTAAGCAGCGATTACATATATCAGATGAGCTGAAATATTTTCACTGATAGACAAATCCGGTCTTGCAACTATTTTTGGTATTTCAAGGATTCATTTATGGATAAAGGTTGTTTTGAAAGACATCTAGAAAGTAGATAAATTGGCAATAAAATTATAACGTTCTATTTCCTAAAGAACTCACCGAGAGGTTCGGCTTGACGAATTTAACCTCTTCGAATCTGTTGAACGGAATTTGTTCACTATGATAGTACACTGACATATTATTGAAGCGTATTTTCTTGGACCAAACTGGTCGGGCCCTGGACTTTTGATTTGGTTTTCGCTTGAATTCTTCAAATGATTTTTTCATTTCTTCAATTGAAATAGCCTTCCCAGCTTCACAAGCGATCTCACGACATTTTTGTAGAGTTTCTTCAATGTCATCATTTGAAAGGCAGTGGCTTGGGGCTGCTCTTTTGGCAAATTCTTGGAGTCTAGAATCACGCAAAATTATGACATACCTGAAGTTTCCACATTTGATGCGGTCCAATTCGTCAGTAGTCACTACTTACTAACCGAGTTTGAAGCTGTGTCAACATCGTATTTTTTCTATCCACCTCAAATTTGGCTGTTTCATAGAGAGATGAGGCGTTGAAATGAAGTAAAGCATTTTCCTTTTCCAAGGAACGAACCTTTGTCCTCAGCTCAATTCGCTCCTTGACAAATGTTGTCAAGGTTTCTTCTAATTCCGTTATACGTTTTTCTAATGCTTCTCGCTGTTTAAAATTAAAGTTAGTCACAAGGAGAGTAAACAAATCTATCCAGATCCAATCAGGAGGTCCCGGGTCCGGTTTAGTAAAATTTTATCCAAAGATAAAACTATTTTATCTGAGGATAAAATAGCACTTTGAACATTAGGATAAAATAGGGATATCTATCATTGGAAAAATCTTGGACTGGGAAAGTTCATCATCGCTCTGAGAACCAAGTGATTTCGCAGAGTTCTCCGGTGGCGTTATTAGGTTATTATTAGGTTATGTCGTTAGTCGTAACCCGACAACGTTATAATCCAAAATGGCTGTAGGAAATTAACCCTGGGCCCAAAATAGAGGTTCTGGGCTCGACGTTCAGAAAGTTATTTCTATTTATTTGGAGTTACAGGATCTCCTTCCTACGAAATTTGATTGATTTGTTTAGTCTCCTTGGTTAGTTAATTGTTTTATTACGGACAAGAAATCATGATGCAAAAGTAATTTATACAATCACTCACAGTACTTTAGACGCTAATTAATTGTTAGAATCCCTTCATTATAAAAATTGGCTTACGGTAACAAGATGCGGATGTGCAGTACGTTCAAAAATATTTGCCTCTAAATCTCCATACAAATCATCATTCAGTCCATCGTCATCACCTTCGGTATATTCCCATTTAGCCTCACCATCAACCCCTGGAATCTCAATCTCTTGGGCTATACCGGAAGGAAATTCTGTATCCTGAGCTTCAAACATAGTCACAATCGCAAATTACCGTTTCCTAAAATGAAGGTTTTATTCTTCTTTACACCATCTTCGTATAATATCTTTTTCTTATTCACAATTCAATTCAACCAACTTTCAGTGTTAAAAACGCCGTCTTTGAGTGAACGTTTAAGATTCATTGCAGGAAGTGAATATTTCGCCCATACTTCATATTCAAAATAATCCCGCTCAACCTGAAAAGGCGGGATTCCAAGTTTTATTTGCCAAAAGTCTCAGTCTCATCACAAACTGGAATACCGTAAATAACGGATTAAAACCCTGGCCTTTTATCTCATATCGACCTCTCGAGACTCGGCTTCTAATTGAGTACCGGGGTGATGGGGACGACTCTCCAGATTTCTTTAAATGTAGAACGGGTAAAATTAGCTGGGAGGCATGTCTGGACTGGACTACACAGCACTTGCAGAAGTTCGGATATAAACTCTTTCTCGAAGGCAGGCTCTACAAGTTTGATTTGATTGAATGAATGAAAGTTGCAAATTCGAATCCCCGATGACAACATATGTATAAATATACCAATTATGGATTTGCATCAATTTGATATAAAAATAAAAAATAAAATGAAACGGATCGCCTACATTATATACGGAAACTACTTCTTACGGAGAGGCGTCTTTACATCCATGCGGATCTTTATCTTTTAGAAGAGAACGTCGACCACCTAGCCGCGAGCCGCCTCTCCTAACCATATTTCGAAATTCGACTGATGACTGGTAATGAAAAAAATATGTGACGAATGATAGATGTGGATAAACCAATGATCGGTTTTTATTTACAGCAAGCAAGCACTTACTTGATAAGGCGATCACAAAATAATTATAACATTCTCAAAATCAAAAAGACTTGGATAAACATAATTAATAATTCTAGCCATTTTAGTTTTCGGCAGAACCTTATAACGAAACCGGTATGCTGCAACAAATTCTGAACGCACATAATTTCCATAAAAATAGACGCCAAAAAACCAAATTGTTTTGCAAGACACCGTCGTACACATATACAAAAGGTATTCAGTATAATCAAATCTTTGCGTTGCAGATTGTCAGTTTCGGTGATTTGGCTTTGGTTTATTATTCCATCCAATCCCTCACTTTCTTTTCTTCAGATCCTCAAAGCGTCTCGACAAATCATCGAAATCTATATCATTGTCGTCATCCTTGTTCACATTATTTGTCTTCGGTTTAGTATTTTTATTATGTCTACCCAGGTCAGCGTCAGACGGATTTGAAGAAGGCACTGCTGGAAGGTCAGGTAATTCAGGGAAATCAATTTCTCCATTCCCAGGAGAAAGTTTTCCTCGTGGTGCAGGCTTTGGTTTGGAATCATCCTAACAATTAAACAATCGTTTAATTTAAAATGTATTTCTTACATGAGAAGGAAAGAAAAGTAGGGTTAAGCCGCAGTTTAGTCTGCCAAGCCAAACATACAATTTAAATACAAAATTTTAAACAGTCCAGTGAGCAATTCAAATACAGATAAGTAGTGCATATATTTTGTAGTTCAGAAAGCGAGGGTATCAGAATCACATTTAATTGTATCAAACAATAGCGAGTTATTTCTGTTTATAACCAAAATAGTAGGTATACTGTGGGCTACATCCTAAGAGACGCAAAACTGACTTGGCAGGGGCTGCAGGGTGAATATGTATTCTCGCCATCGTGTCTTACGGTCTACAATAGCATTCTATATTCGCTCGCGCGCGAACATGCTTTCATACTGAGTTGAACTGTGGTGTCCTGAGACACGATGGCGACAATACATATTAGTCACCCTGTAGCTCTTGTGGATCATCCATGTCAGTTCTGAGTCTCTTAGGATGGAGCCCCAGCCCCCAGTACAAATATTTATTTCGCAATAAAAGCTAAACAGGACGGGATTTGAATTAAAACATTTGTCATTGTGTAAATATCTAATTCTCAAAAATAGGAACACATACAAACTGTACACATGCATTTTTCAATGGCAATGACGGAAACTATCTAAGATTGTGTAAGTATTCCTAATTTTCTAGAAAGCGCATTACATAAAAAGCTAAATCCATTACGGATACTACCAATAATACAGCACACAAACAGAACATATTTCCTCCGCGAAAACTAATACAAAGCATTGGTAACCTGTGCGTGCCGCTGAGGTGCAGAAGGTGGCATTGAACTATATGGCGGGGGTAATGAACCAAACTGCTCAAAGTAAGTCCTGTCGCCGTCAAAGCCCCCAGGTCCCTAGGAAATATTAGTGGATACGACATGAAAGCATTGAAAAGAATAAACGAATTATAATAGATCAATAGATGCCATGCAAAATATACTTCCGGCTTTATTGAATGCTCTACTCTACTCAAAATAAAACAGCATACAACTGTAAAACACGGATTCGTGTTAAAAAAAATCGGGTGTTAAGTGTCTATCAGCAATACTTAATTTGTTCTGCTTCCAGTTAAGTGGAATATTTCTGCATTTGTAAGTTTCTAAGATTCTAGCAGCGCACACACTCCCAGCCAAATGCATCACGAGCAATACAAAGCGCGGAAATACTAAAACATTATTCCAAAAGTCATGAAAATAAAAATCTCAAATTAACCGTATTATAATAATTCCAATACGAAAAATAAGACTTTCACTTTGATAACTATTGGAACAACTTTAAGAATGTAGAAAGTTAGAAAATGTTATACCTTGAAATTAAAATTTAACTCTTTATCATTCGGTGGCTGCTGAGGCTGTGCAAAACCGGGATGCGGTGCGCCGGGATATCCAAAAGCTCCTGGCGGAGGTATATTCATTGGAGAGAATTGATCCGGGTAAGTCGGTGACCCTAGTGGAACCTTAGGCTCGTCCGGTAAATGTGGGTAGGTTGGATATTCAAAAGGTTTGGGTGGCGGAGCTCCGTTTTCCGGACCAGGTTCGGTCGGCCTATACGGATAGTGGAATCCCGGACCTGGCGGAGGTCCAGCTCCGATACCCCCGCCGCCGCCTGCACCACCACCACCACCTCTTCCTCCTCCGGTTGCTCCTCCAGAATTTGAATCCAAATTATTTCGACCATCTTCACCCAATTCAATTAAATTTTCAGCAACCTGCGCTTCGGCCAAAACCTGTTGATTAAATATTTTTAGAAATGCCCCAATATCTACATAAATGCTTTCTTCGTTTTAGTGTATGGGGCACCGGGCACCCTGGCACCGTCCACCGTCCCTCATTCAATTCAGAGAATTCAATCCTTGTAATTAGTTGTAATGTGTTGTAAAACAAATTAGCAGTTAATTCGGCGTCAGTACCTTCTGATCAGGCTCATAAGCAACATTGTAATTATTTGCAATTTCGATGAGGTATTTTTCGATAAGTATCTTCGGTGGCGCGTGAACACTCATTTTTTGCATGAGCTTAGGCGAAACAGTTCCGACAGAGTTCTCAGCACATGCCAAGCCATAGGGTTTCCCATACTTCGTAGTTAATTGATCACCAATTAGCTTAAGCTCAGCTGCATCTGTTTGAAGCCTTGGGGCAACCCAAATTAAACTTGATATTGCCTCTGATAGGCCTTCGTCCAATTCTCTGTATCAGAAAAACGTATTAAATAAATATATTCCTTCTTTCTCAAAGTCATGCTGACCGAAATTATGCTTATCACTTACTTCATTTGTTGCAAAAGTCCGAATCGCGCTAATAAAAGATCACAGTACATTTCTACAATTTCCATGGCTTCAACAATGTAATCCTCCCGAATTATATGCTCTACACGAATTCTAGCTCTTTCAACTTTGCCCTCTCCAATGTAGTCTGCTATTTCCTTCCGTGCTTTCAAAGCAAGTTCTGTCTTTTTCTTCTCCAAAAGTTTCAACCGATTTACTGCCAACCTAAGGTTTGTTTTTAATTTCTGGTAATTTGGGCCTGATGCGAACATCTTTCTCTGAAGTTTTCAAAACACAATTCTAAGATTGAAACTAGGGATACGTGATCAGACGATGAGTCGACAGAAAACAATATTTTTGTCCAAGAATGAAACCTGTAAAGAAAATAGAATTAAAATTATTGGTTAATTATCTTACAGCTCTTTAGTTTAAATTTTCATGACACAAAAAATCAAGACACCAAATTTCACGTAAAAATAAATCCAAATAAATAAACCATGAATTAAAAATCGTAGTTATTTAGCCTTCCGCCTTCGTCGTGTTGTTGTTGTTATTCTTTAACTTTTTTTTAAACTTTTGCTTCGTGTTTCTGATTTTATTTTATTTAACAAAGGCTTTAACTGTTGAGTTCATTAAGTGGAAATTACCTTACAGTTACACTCAACAATCCGTCTGAATCGAAAAAAGTTCGCAATTTGCACTAACGATCAATATAACCCACAACTGAATAATGAACCAAAAATGTCAGTGCTGAGTGTTGAATTGTATGAAATCGCTAGTGAGGTGATTCACTCAACACACAATACAGAAAATTACTCTCTGACACTGACTCAGAATCAGTGACACAATTTGAAAACCTCTTGTTTGTGTGGACAAACGATGAATTCGTCATTTGAAACTCACACGCGAATTAGTCATCGCCCAGCCCAAAAAAAAATAATTAAATTTATGCGTTTGTAATATTGTGAATTTGTGAGAACAGATGGCACGGCACTGCACGCGTATGGCTGTCGCATTTCTGACTTTCTGACGATGCGAGATGCATTCTGTATTTTATTGTAATTTGTAGTGACAGTAGTAGTGAGTAAGTAGTCTGAAATCAATCAATCAAAACGATGAAGCAATTGAATAAATTGGAAACCTTGGCTAGGTGAAAATATCAGTTCTTTTTCCATTTCCAGGAAAAACTAATATATACGTTTTGAAGAGAATTTATTGACCTATTGATAATTCAATTCATGGGCTGGACGCGGAAAAGTGGCGGAAAGTTTAGTTTCGGCAGAGAGTAGAGAATTCTATCCCTACTCTCTGGTTTCGGTATATCAAAGTTAAAAAGTCATCGTTAAAATGCATACCTTTTTTTCATTTCGCGTCAACGCAATCAAGTGCCTATTAGATGCTGTCACAGAAAATTTAAATAGAAAATCGAAATAATATCTTCTGTCAAGATTTTCGTTCGATATACCTAAGAATCCAAGGAAAGTCGACATCTTCCCGAAAAAAGGATTTAAAATTTTGTCTGTAATGCCTCAAATGGGGACTCAGACTTGGGTCAATTACTTCGCAAATGTAATTAATCATAATTACGACTGCTTTCGGAAATTTCTAAACTAATTAAATTACAATTACAATTACTTTTCGAAATTCCTAGCTAAAGTAACTAAATTGCAATTACGTTACAATTACTTTGAAAATTTCGAAAGTAACTAACAATTACAATTACTTTAATTTTGAAAGTAAGTTATTGCGAAAGGCGGAACGACGAGCTATACAATGATCCGTGGTGGCGCCTGTCACGTCCTACTCTAGCCGCCACATTTCTTATCCGATTCACTTCAAACTTGGCATGCATGACTTTTGGGTAAGTCTCGGACCGTTTCTCTCTAGAAACGAAACGAAACGGAAACGAACCGTTTCGTTTCGTTTCCGTTTCCATATTTCAGG
>JAQFYE010001893.1:0-20444 GCA_034694305.1 Protaphorura glebata | reverse complement strand
ATTGAGCTCCAATGTAATTCCTTTGTTAAGGGTTTTGTTTGCGTTGAATAAATTTGAATTTGAATTTGAATTTGAATACATATCCTCTGCTAATCATGATTTGATAAGTTCAGGTTACAGGAGTCAAAGGGACAGATTTCGCTGACAATGTCCGGTTTTGGCCTTAATTACATAGCACCTGCGTTGCCTGTCCCGACAATGGCCGGAAGTATTTCATTGCTCTCGGCCCGACAAAATATTTCTTAAAATTCGGGCCTGTAGGCAGACTCGGCCCTATGAATCCCTCAAATTTTTGTCCCTGACCTTCAATAAATCTAAAAATTATACACAAAATCATGAACAAATCTCAATTTCTTTTACATTCTCATTTTCTGAAGTTTTAATACAATTTGGCGGAGATCTGATTGCAGGTAAGGAAGTAGTACCGTGCTTAGGAATTTTCCGCGCTCTACGTGCTCGAATTTTTCCACACGAGAAGGCTTAAAAGTGAAAATAAATTCTACTTCTTAGCTGTTACACATTACGTACGTCTTTGATGAGAAATACAGATTATGATTAGCACCTCGCATCTTGTCGTTCTTAAAAATGACCTTATCACTTTCGGACACAATTTCTGCGTTTGCTCGGACTCTAAATGATTCAATATTGTATTGGAGTGGTAAGTAATGGGATAACTTGTAGCTTGAATCGCCTTATATGAACCTCTTCATGTTTGGGAAAAGTCTAATGCCGCATGTCCTTTTATATTTCGTTTTAAAATGCAAGATCTTGTAGCACTTCAGGCTCAAATCTGGTAAGGTACTTTCGAAAGATCATATTACATACAAACTGATGATGCTAAGGGATGAAGATTCAAATAAAAATAAAAATTCAAGCCAGACGTCCTTTTTTTTACTGAATAATATGGGCGTGGTTCATTCACTCTCTTAGGGCGATGGACTACCTGTGTAGATGTCTGATTGTCTGAAACAATAACAGTTAACAATAACAACACTTTATAATAAAAAGCTGGTTCATTGTTGAGCCCTGGAGCTCATAATGTCAATCTACTTTAAATTACTTTACCGTCTCGTTCAGTGAAAGTGAAATCCCTCATTCGGACGACTGTGCGACTGTAATGTTCGTTTATGTGGAGATGTTATATATTTTTTCGCTTCTTTTAGACCAATATAGCTTAGTCTGCAAGTTTCAACTTGTACTTTGACATTATTTGTAAAAATAGACTAAATTCGTCTTTTAATTAGGCGACAACTCAGTGTCACAATTGATCTAAAATTCTGCAATAGTTTTATTCGGGTCAAAATTAGGCCATTGAACTCTTTGGTAACTTCCTTAAAGGCTATACTTTTAATTTAGTATGTCATGTGTATTGATTTCCAGCTGTCCTTGTATATTGCCCAGTTATTAACAGATCGCCTACAATACACAAGAACCTGCTGTATGTGAGCCAAATTTGTATATTTGGTGAATTACTTCAAATATTTTTACTAATTATAATTACAAAAATAATTTCTTATTATAGTAAATTGTTGAGTCGGAATTTGGTAAACTCTGAACCACCTGCCCAGTGTTAGGGGTGGATTTCTTCCTCATTGAAATACACGGTAAGCCATCATTTGACTCAGAATGCGTGATATCTGTCATTGGATTTAATAATTGCCTATAATTTGTTGATTCCTCTATCATAGAAAGCAAGAAAATCTGTCATAGGTAGTTATGTCACGATTTTGTTGGTAACGTGGGAATTTTCCTGATTCGCGATGAATTATGAGTACAGAGCCGCCGTTCTATCCCTCTGTCATTGAATGAAAGATCATGCGATGCAAACACAATAATAGCATTACGCATGTAAGAAATGAAAATAGGGGAACTGGATTTAGCTAAATTAACAAAAGCATTGCGTCGGAGGCACAGCGTGGGATGTGAATAAATTATAGAAATGTTGTAAAAGAGGAAGCCTCATTAGGCTCCTTTGAAATGAATACATCACATTACAAGATTGTTGATGGACAGGAGACAAAATATCAGAGATTCGTCCCATTCGCTCTTCTTCCGACAAAGCATAATAAATGTATTTTAAAGTAATTTGTTTAATATATTAAATCAAATGGAGAGTGAAGCTTTAAACTTACGAGGGCTGTTTAAGATGGGTTTTCTGGAATTTAGCACTTTTCCGCATCTTTGTGGAACAGCCCAAGTAGCTCTGGAACTAAACTTGTCGAATGTCACAAAATAGTTCATTCATTAATACGCCGGAGATGAATGGACCATGCGACCACCTAAATGTCTTGCCACTCAGCCGTAGAACAGTGTGATTGTGTGATGGTTTCTGTTTGTGGTAAAATTCTAATATTCATATCATGAATGGTATTTGGAAGACCCCAAGACAAAATAAATTTAAAAAAATGACGGCTAGTAATTATTCCCCATAACTCAGGTTTTTGTAGAAACAATCCTTCAATTAGTATTCACCCAGTTGAGCCAAAGAGTGAAAGACATTAAGAGAACATGGGGTAATAAATGCAATTGCATACAAAAATTCTACACTAAAATGAGCATGACCACAAATGTGCCAAAAGAATTTAAATCAAAACCAAGTCTTCCTGATGAATTTCTCACTTGGCGAAACCTCACCTGACTGCGACTGTTTGTTTGAAAGAAGTGACTGACTCCCTCAACCCCAATTAAAGATTACAAATGACCTTTTTTTCTCAACTGTTTTACGTCGAGAATGGAGAGGGTGGTTCATAACTATTTGGCCCCACTAGTAGCCAACCAGTGGTAATAGATGGAATGACATTTCTGGAGTTCATTGTTAGTTGCAAAAAAGTTAAATGGCGATTTCACATGACAACTCATAACCTGCAATTATTACCGAAATAGCAGGAGCAATCTCACATGGCAGCAAATACCTGGAACAACTTCTGACAGGAAATAGCACTGTTGGCATGAGACCTGCAATTGTTTCTGCAAATTAGAACCGGGCACTAATTTGCAGAAGATTTGCTGGATGCAGAATTTGTAGACACTTATTGCCATGTGGAATCGCCACTTTTAGTTAAATAAGCTTGGAGGCCTTTGAAGAATGTTCGGTGGCTTTAACAAAAGTTTATGGTTCACGAAGGAGCTGGCAGACGTTATGAATCACCCTGTAGACCGAAATAGCCGAAGGGTTGGAATGGAACAGATTTTGAGATGAGAATGAGATGAACCCATTAGAGCAACCGTGAGACATCGAGATGAGCCATTGCCATTTTACAGGTGAAACATGACACTTTTACTTTCCAGGTGAACTCTTGCATGCTAATTGAGAGTGACGGAGATACTTCAAGTCTCTTCAAATTAACGCATGGGTCATCATGGGTTGTCTCAAATCATTTCTCAACTCCCCTCAGGTGGCCGCTTCCTCAAACATTTACTATTTTTTAAAACCACAGAACCATTCCATCATTCACATTTGGTTTAATTGGTACTTGGAAACACTTTAATTTCATTCTTATTTGCTCATTTTGACCTGGAGCAGAAGAAATTATTGTTTATGAGTCGGTCATCCTTCCACCTGCCTTAGAATTAAGAGTAATTCCAAGTAATTCCTTATGAGACAATGAATATGCATGAGATTACACTTTACAATTAGTAATTTAACTCGAGACCATGTCCCACGGGGCCAATAAAATATTAAATGGGTAAGAATTCAAAGAATCGGAGCCATCGTCTCTTGAATTTTAAACTGACGTAAGTTATTTAATTTTTGAACGAGTGGTTGTCGCTGTAAGAGATTCTTCTCCATTGAGTTTTTCCCCCGGCTACTAGGGGTACCTTTCATGGCCAAAATCAAAGGTCAAACAATTCCCTACTTGTGAATTAACGACAATGTTTTCGATTCAATCGATTCACGTCGACATCCAAAAATTCAAGGAAATTGTCACGTACTGTTTGCATCGATAATGATAGGTCTAGCTTCCTCAATAAAAAATGACGACGATCTCTGCTGTGCATGTGGTGACAGAGACTGAATCTATAGATTCGCGATGACAAATAAATATGTCGTGTCCTCCGAAGTACCTACTGTAAATAACATGCCATTCAATCCTATCTCTAAGGTCTCTAAACCATCATAAATAATAATGTGTTTAAGTGACTGACTCACCCACCAAACAAATGAAAGTGAAAACCAACTAAGAATGTAGAAAACGTAATAATTTTGTATTCGTATAATATTTGATAATTAGAAGAGACTCAACCACATCACACGGTATTGTTCGTGTGGTTTAGCTGTTATTTGTTGTGCTTAGAACCATGGATAATGACCAAGTTCAACTGACTCACCTCATTCACACACATAACGACTGAATTTATATATCGTATTTGCCATCACAGAACCTTACCGGAATTGCACCCAAGCTACTTTGCTTCAAAATCGAGAATAGCCAATATCTAATTCAAAAATCTATGTGCCGTCAAGTTGAATACCAAGTCGAGGCTAACCAGCTTATGCAGCTACAAGTTATCCCACTATGTATCTCTCAGTCCAACCAACATGAGACCTATCAATTTTAATCATTATTTTAATATTAACCCCAAACCCATTGCCGCAATGGTAATGTTTCTTTTTATGTTATTTTGTTCTGTTTACGCTTCTTTGGTGTAGAATTCGAATTCCTTTTCCTTCTCAATGTTTTTGGGAATCAGTGCGGTTACAACTACTACGACCACCACAATTATCTTATCCTTCTCTGTCGTTTCTTTCTTTCAATAACAATCATACATTAAGATGACGAATATATGTTCAAAAGGAACCAGCTTCGAGCGTGCAAAACACCAGCGATTCTTATCCATCAGGTCCCAGGTTCAATTCCTGGTCAGCCCACATCCCAATTCCTTCTACGATTGTGTGTTCCCACGGTACTTGGTAATCCGAGATTTCGGTTTAATTATCTGCTGGGTCGATAGGGACTGTACAGTAAGTTCTCTACAGAAGAGTCACGATCTTGATATCAGTTCAAGCATACGACTTTACACCGAAGAGTTTCAAAATGACTATAACAATAATTTTAACTTGAAATTGATACCTCTAGGGTCGGTTCTCGCATCGCATGGATACATTTGAAAGGGATTCCTTGTAAGATGAAAACAACTAATTGTAAGAATTGGCAGCAACATCAACAAAGCGTTTAGCGGCACTGCGGCAGTAGGTTTCTGGGTGGATGAAATAATCCTTGATTCCTTGACGAATGCACCCCGTCGACCAACCACCCATACCGCACTCCATGTGAAGAATTTAATGAGTTTAAATACTCTGATTACGAAAAGACGTAATTTTTTAATGAAGTATTTCTCAATTATTACACTTCCCTAGCTGTAAACCAGGAACCCTTACATTTTGGTTCGCTTGAAATAAACCGATACAGGCAAAACCGACATGAGAAGCTCTTGTAACAGGAATGATTTTTTTAATTAATTTTTTGGTCGAACGGAACAAGTATTTTGTCCTGGTTTTAGCGCTATATTTAAAAACTGGCATGGAGATTGACAGTGTGTAATTTTTTCGGTTGACCACCTTGACCATCCTGGCCGTCCTATAGATTCAATCTAATCTTGGTAGAGCAGTGCATTTCCAGAATTATGAACTTGTTCTAACATTGTCATTTTTCAAGCTATCAACAACTTTCAAATCAAATAAATTCTAGAATTTGGGTTATCACCCATTCGCGCACACTTTGCGTGTTCTACAGCGCCATACCGAAATTCCGTATTCAATCATTGACGATACAGATATGTTTTCAACAGAACTATCTCGAATTACGGAAGTAGTAGCAAAATGGCTAATCACAATGCCCCCAAAACTTTTTTCAGGATTTAGAAAGCAAATGATTTCACACGATGACAGTAAAGATCTGTAAAACCTGCCATCGTCGATTCCGCTTCCCAGGAAGTGAGTCATAGCCATTAAAATCTTTGAGTGAATAATTTTGCGGTCGAATGAATGGTTTGATCTGGATTCTGAATTACGAATACGACGAATATGATGCGATTGGGAGAAAACCGCGCGCATAACTGCGTCAAAATTTATGTTACGAAGAAATAAACTGTTTCCACGAATTCTAACGGATGTGCGACAGTTTGTAATACACACAAGGGTACAAAAAATCAGAAGCTGATTGTTACTTTAAATATTTCGTGCCTTTCCTTGTCAAAGTGGATAATAATATAATATTACAAGGAAACCATTTTTCTTGTAAAATCGGAAGTGTCGGAATCTCGAATTTCAGGGGTTATTATCCGATTCGTTGTTACTTTGATCAACATTTTTGTACAGAAGACAAGACAAAATGTCTCAAAAATTTTCAGCGACTCGATGTAACATCTGCGATTGGATTTTGACATATTTTTATATGAGTAATTTACATGAGAACTAATTCCCTTGTTATTCTTTGAATTGTTCTTATTCTAATATCACTCATCAGCCTGACTGGGCCAGATCAGCCAACGCTACGCACTACTGCTCTATTTGATGATAATCTTCATCAGGAATACCGCGATACTAAAAACAAAAGTATTTTTTTGAGATAACATGACATGTGGATGTAATAATGTGGTGTCTTTCCTTTTCGACACACATGCCCTACCACGAGATTGAACTGTTCTCGATTATATGAATGATATATAATATAAAATGAAAATCGTAAAGATAAATATTATGGTTTGATGATTATTATCATCGGATGAAAATGAAATGAAATGCAGATGCAAGTTTATATGCTGAATCGTCGGCAACTACGACTACTTCAGGACATTCACCTGATTTTCATTTTCATTTCTGTTCTTTCTCAAGCAAAACGGACAGACGGCTAGGTAGACATATTTACAGTGGTACCTCTGTTGTTCCAAACCTCAGAATCAGATTGAAAATCCAACCATGCCATGCATTCCCATGGATCGACCGTTGACCCCAGGATTTGGGTTACTAGTGTGTGTGTTTAGTCTAGTGTAATTTTCATTCGTGCGGTTAAGCCTCAAAGATCACCGCATTTTATTTGTAATCTAATGCATTTGCGATTTTTGTACGGTGGTCATCATAGCATGGCCACAGGGCCAATTCGGCATCACAACTCAAGTCCTGGGCCGAGAATTTTAAGACACAATCGTCTCAAAAATTAAATGGTAGTATTTTTACGACTTCTTCTTAATTATGTATTATTGAGAATTTCCATTCGTTTTCCAAGCAAATATACGGTTTGGAAATTTTCGTATTACGAGAGAGCGGAGAATCGGCAGGCGAGCTAAAAATCAAGAGGTCAACTCGAATCATGAAATATGACTCTCCGTTCAATTGTGTACAAACACAAATGTACTCCGATCCTGTTAGGATAGCCGGTAGCGTGGTTACTTTTGACAAGTTCTTCTCTGTTGGGGCTTCCTACTAAGAGTACCCATTCGGGGTCAAATGGAAAGCGGCCCAATCTCTACGAAAAAAATACACTGCGATGCTTGACTAGCCTTATAGTGAATTTTCCATACTATTTATACTATTCAACCTTTAATGATTATTTTTCCGTGAGCTGGTGCAATCCTAGCGCTGGGACTGCGTTAACCATACAAGTCCTATGAATTCACAATCTTTTGTTTGTAAATTTTCTCTTAATGAGACCCTCAGATTTCTTACAAAATATGAAATAACGGATGACGGAGTTTGGATTCACTGCAATGCACTCACTCCCCATCCTATGGATGAGTGTTTATGAACTCACCTCTTGAACTCCTTTCATCTCCTACTACTCTCTTCCACTCTTTGTTTTTGTTTAATGTTTACTAAAGAACAGAGATTATAAATTATTATAGTAAATCCCTTAAAAAGGAAAATCCTAACATCAATTAAATCATACTTTTTTTTGCATCACACAGATCGTTCACCTTTCCGCATTTCAGCATGAAAAATCAGCAGAGCGCGCGGGTCGTGCTACCGTGCATGGTTTCACAACATTGAGGAAACTGTGTGTATGAAAGTTTGATGACAAACAAACATCAATTGTCCGAATTAATATTGAGAAATTAACGTTAACCAGAAGTGAGCAAAAACTTAAGAGCTGGTTCTAGATTAAAGATTCAGTTTTGACTACCAATTTCGTAATCGTCAAAATGAGGTGAATTCTGAACCTGCATAGTACGATTGGTGGCATGCTTCCTCGTAGAAATAGATGATAAGCTTTCACTTGACTCAGAATCTGTTAATTTTGTATACTACTGTATGACATAATGAACAAGAGACGAAGGGGTATATTGAGACGTGTCCTCGTGTACAATTTTAGTGCATTCACAGATTATGGTGTCCACCAACGACTAAGTCTAGAATTGGCAGACCAAATGACGCATAGTAAAATTGGACCATATATGTCGTAAAAAAAGTTAGCCAAATTCTAAGGAGGCAGAAAATCTGCGAAATAAATTTTGCACTGGCCACCTATGGGTAAGTGGTAGTTAGTCAGATGGAATGAGTAACCAAAGCATCCATTCCTTTCTCCGGAATTCAATTTGAGATGGAAACGAGCAAATAAAATGTCAGACTTGAGACAGGTACGTGGTTCGTGGTGTGAATAATAAATTGGGTGATAAAATGATACAAGTGTGGGAAATTCATCATACTTAGGAGTAATTTAACCTGAGTGATGGGATGCATGAATTTGTCGTAGTATAAGCTACAGTTGTTCATCTTTCTACTTCTACCTCCATTTTTTGACATGGGATTTACTAAATACAAAGAAAGTCAAATGTAATAATATGTTTAGCACTTTAAGCGTTGCCGATGGGAATAACGCTGAAAAGGCGTAAGATTTGTACACATCCGTACTTTTCCTTTTATTAGGAAACTGACTTTTACCCTTTCCGAATTCTAAGTTTTTTCCCTTTCAGGTCTCTTTTAATTACTCTACATCTGCATGTCAAAAATGTCAGATTCGTTTTACGACACAATTTTTCACCGCCACATCGTAGTCGTGTTATGTTCTGAGTACAAATAATTATGAGCTCAAAATAAGGGTTTTACCCCCGTCACCGCCCGAAGAACTAATTCAGGGCACGTAGTTGACTTTAAGCTTTAAGTGTTGTTTCACGAAACATACGGCTCAGTGTTTGTAGGATTTAATTGCAACTGCAAGATTACTCTAAAAGTTTCTAATTGCTCGGAATGTTTTTAGTCAATACCCACAAAAATTAAAATATATCACATATGTTCTTTATTTTATATTATTTTTATCCTAATTTATTCGAAAATTGTTCATTTTATTCTAAAGTACCATATGCCATCGTTAGAAATCCTCACAAATAATTTCGGGACAGGCGGGAGGGTCAGGTCAGGATAGTTGAGGTGCTCAACCGAAAAATACAGGTGTACCTCGCCGTACAAAGTGTTCGCAGAAATTTTTAAAAAATTGACCCGTCTTCCTTTTCAAGACCATCACGAGATTGACACCGTGCAAAATCTTCACCGAATTCTGAATGAGAACAGAATTTTACACACGTATTATAATGACAGATCTAATTTGAATGCAATACTTTGCTACCTTGCAAATATTAGCAAAATTCTTGCGGATTAACGGCGTGCGCGCGCTATTAATCATTTTTTATTATCTATTGACTTCGAAATGACTCCCGACAAACAATAGATTGCATAAGAGCTTGAGGCTCACTGAAATGAAAGGGTTCAAATGAGCTTATACTCACAATCCATGACTTTCTGCACGGAAAACCCATTCTAAAAATTAAGGGAAATTAGAAGTTGAATAAAAGTGATATAATTCTGCATGATGTTAAATTCGCCTCGCGCTCATTTCTCACACGCTGGTTACCTGACATGAAGCGACGACGACAATCCACGACATGGAGCCGTTTGTTTTTTCTCAAAGAGTACGTATAAGAATACTTAAGGACGGACTTGACTCAACATCGTATGAGCAATTGCAATATAATAGGTAAGGTAATGAGGCAAGGATTTGACCAAAATTCACACAAGTTCCACTTCCACAATTTGTTCAACTTGAGTGACAAGAAATCCAAGAGAATTGGAAATAACCAAGAAACAAACGATACACTTAACAAGGAAACAATTTCGAGTGATAAATGTGGGTCAGGTTTCACTCTTTGTCATTTTTAGGGAATTCTTGTCTCGCAGGGCTGAATTGATATCAACGAGGTGACTCTTCTCTGGAGAAGTTAGTCTAAAGGCCCCATCGACCCAGATAATTAAACCAAACTATCCGAAGGCCAAGTACCGCACCATCGACCGAAGCGCGTAGACCAGAAATTGAACCCTTGACTTGATTATGCAGAGCCCGACACTCAACCCTACGAATTCCGAATAAGTGATCAATTACTTGCTGATTCCTCATTACAAGTAATTACGGACAAATGTAGATTTCAGTGCCTTGGGTAGCATGCTTGCGATATTTCTAGTAGTGAACAAAAAAAGGGCACTTCGACTAAGATTTCAATTCGACAAATGCATGATCTTGCATGAAAAAATGTTTCCTTGTTGCCGTCTTAAGACCTAAGACGACGGACGGATGAACTCACACAGAGTTTCAACTTCAAATGGAAGCCCATTTCATTTTTGTTTCACGGTTTTTCTTGACGGTCAAATGTCAGTAAACGTAACAGCGTAGTAAAACATCTTACGTGGGTTACAAAAGGAGGAAAATGTGTTTTGGTGTTAAAAAACATCCATTCAACCATGATTTTGGCCGAGTCACAAAGTCATCTCATGGATTGTGCATTCTGACGATTTGAGGAGGCTGGGAAACAAAGGTGGCCGTAATTGACGTCCTTGACCGATTTTCCTATTTTCAAAAGAGAACTCTTTTTTGTACATATTTTGCTCAGCTTACCGCTTCCTTTCCTTCCGCCGTCTGAATTCTAGGAATGCAAATTGCGCGTGGCGAAATTCGATGTCTTGGAAATAGGAAGAAAGAATTTGCAGATATATCTGTAATTTTGAAACCATGTTAAATTTATACAGTTTGAGTTTAAGAAGTACACAGACTGACACGGAATTACTTTACAAATGTCTCGATGATTCAACTATAGCTGCAAGATTAGTATTTTCAATATTTACAAGGAAGGCACTTTTCATGTAAAAAGAAGAAACAACGGCTCTAAAGCTAACCCAGAAAAACACATCCATTTGTAAGTGCCATGAACGCAAGTATGACCGATTACTGATAAGCAAGCAATGGATAAATTTTTGAAACATTTTAACCAAACCATTCCAGGCCATTCCTGTATATTATTTTATCAGATGAAGACAGGACACTTTAAATGACTAGCTCCGAGCTGTAAGATTTTCAGGGGGTGTCAAAAATAATATTTTGCCAAAGAATGACAAAAACAGCATTCTCCAGCCAAAACAGTCATTTGATGGACGCTTAGAATGACTGATCCAAAACAATTTAGCTCTTCTTTATGTATTGTAAAAGATAAGTTAATTTTACTATTCAATTTGTTGTTCAAAACAGCGTGCTTTTTTGTCTGAATTAATGTAACACCTAATGGAAATCAATTTGGTTATTATACTGAACTGTTTGGGCAATGGAACATTAATAAACTTTAACATACTTTAATAAAGAATTCTCTGACTCTGACTCTGGCTTGGAGTGACTGATCCGAAACAATTTAGCCTGATCTGAGATTTACATGAAAAGCGGGCTCCTTGTTAGAATCGAAGTATTGAGGAACAATGTTTGGATGACAGTAACAAATGTAATGTGGCGGAATAATAATAGTCATCGTCCTCACGGACGACTCCTGAAAGGCACGTCTTTAGACTTTTTTTCACTATTATTTCACTCAATTTTGTAGGTATCGTTTAAGGTTAATCGCAAAATCCTTGGAAGAGTCTTGACTCTGTCTTACCGAAACCTAGGAAGCGGATCAAAAAATAAAAGTGAGGGTTCCCTTTTGTTTTTATTACACCAAGTATTTTGGAAAATACACATTAGTTCCTGTCTAATGACTTGCATTTCCAGGGACGCGGACTCAAGTTGGAGATCGCGTTGGTGCACAAACTACAATTATAATCACAATTTGCAATATAAAGCAAAAAAACCTTCTATTTTCTGATTCCGAGCCAATAAGGACATTGAAATATGGTGAATGGCTGAAAAACATCACGTTGAACTGAAAATAGCTTACGGTCACATTCCATTCCATGAATTGCACAAATCCATGACCCTGCGTGTCATCTATAAGAAAGTCTTTGACAACTTAATAGATTGGTATTATAAGATATACAAAAACTGTACTGCCCATTTTTGATTTGTGGAAGCTGTAACTTGTATGGGCTGATTGGTCGTTATGTCTACAATGTATCCGGCCAGATTTTCGATATAAATGTAACGGCCGAAACAATGACGAATATCCCCGGCATCGTTAAATACAGATACTTTCAGTGCCAGTAATTCAGAAATAAAATGAAGCTAGACACTCAGCTTTATAATTTAGCTTTTATTTTTATTTAGCTCTTTAATATTTAGAACTAATGAGTTTTGGTCTGACATTGTGAATAAAAGTAATACCGCGGTACCAGTATCAAGTTAATTCCGACCAGGGTGACCAGATTTTGAAACTGTCGATTAAGTATTTGAGAGATGTTCATTTTAGGTACAACGAATTCAGTTTTGGTATCGTTTTATCTACATCGAGATCATCATTGATCGAGCTTGGTTCTCCAGGAATCTAGGAAGACGTAAAGAAGCCAATTTGTGGATAAAGAAATCGTAGCGCGTAGCAAAAATTTGTAAGCCGTTACTGATCTTAGCAATTCTTTCCTAATTTAACAGTTAAACTATGTATGGTGATAGGAATTCGCAAGAGGCAATTGATTAAGTATGTTATAAGTATTTTCTTACCCATTTAAGTATATAAGGATACAGCGAGTAAATTAAGTATTATACTTATGAATTAAGTATATCTGGTCACCCTGATTCCGACCAACATTTTGTGCTCCTGAGATGAAACCCTCAATCATTATACAGGGTGTTCCCGAAGAAGGTATCAATTGTTTGTGTTTTTTTCGTTGTTGGGCGGTTTTAATCTCATTGCCTGTAATGTACATTTTTGTAACTACGCCAAAATTCCAACAAACAATTATTGATACCTTTTTCGGGAACATATGAACTGTATGAAACAATGGTATAAAACTGAAAACTATACTGCAGTATTCCTGTCTCTCTCAGATGGTTGTATGCATGATAAAACTACCAGACACCAGACCAGGTATATCTGGCTGCAGATGGTGATGATAAATTGGCTACTTACGACTTATGAGTTATGACCCATCCTGCAGGCTTCAAGAATTTAGAATAATTTCATCACGTTTCTGATTGAGAAACGATTTCCGACCTTGTTGCACTTTTCGATTCAGAATAACGATTCGAGAATACAGAGGTTTGAATGAGATTCCAAGACCTGGATAATTCGTCCAAAATCAGCAAGAGTTGGGGTCAAAAGTGTTTGGAAAATTAAAAATAGTGTCAAGCCACGAAATGCGGGCGTCTGGTTGGTCAACTAATGCAACCCTTACTCAGTCAGAATCATCAGTTATTCTAGAGAACACCAATACCACACAGTCCTTAAGGCAAGAAGCAATTAAGCCAATAGATATGACACCATTTTTATTCCATTGACCTCCTGAACAACTATTGTGAAGGTAATACCACGAATATTGCGAAACACATCAACCAAATACACTCTGTGACGTCAGAAATGTGTCAAAGATTTTTTTGAACTTACAAAGTGCATCATACGGTCGACGGTCATACTTCACGGGGTAGAACCTTCACTAAAGTTGTTCAGAAGGTCCATGGGCTACAACATAATAAATATCTAACCAAATCCAACGGACTACTTTGGCCGCCCAAGACCCGTGGATGTTCATTGCAATAGGTCGTTATAATTTCATCAATTTTGTCAAAATTCTGAGAAAAAACGAAATGAAGGACAAAGGAAAACTGACCACATATGAACTCTATCTTGCGTCAGATTTCGTAGTGGCGCGGCCACGTTGCCAAACTCGTTTCATTCTTTTTTGCTCAATTCGCCGGTGTGGTTCTTTCCTTTCCCTTTCTGCTGTCCGTCTGTTTTGTGTCAACAAAAGGTTCTCCTCAGATTTTTCAAGTGATTTCAAAAAATTTCAAATTATTTTTGAAAGTGAAATAGGTCAAGATGGATAGTTCATTGACGACGGCTCAGATTCGGTCTGCTTTCATAGATTTTCTCAAGAATAAGGCACACACATATGTTCACTCAAGTTCAACAATTCCATTGGATGATCCAACACTCTTATTTGCAAATGCTGGAATGAATCAATTCAAACCAATTTTTTTGGGCACTGCTGACCCCAACAGTGATATGGGTAAGTTTAATTTTGGAGGTCAATTTACTTGGTCCGTATAAATCATAAAATATTGAATAATATACAAAGCCGTTTACCCCCGGCTTCCGGCTTTCCCCAGTCTTTTATCTTATTTTCAATTAATATGATTTTCGTTAAAAAAATTTTCAGGAAAGTACGTACGAGTTGTAAACACCCAAAAATGTATTCGTGCTGGCGGAAAGCATAATGATTTGGAAGATGTTGGAAAAGATGTGTACCATCATACATTTTTTGAAATGCTTGGAAATTGGTCTTTCGGAGATTATTTTAAAAAGGAAATTTGTACTTGGGCGTGGGAGTGGTTGACAGAGGTCATGAAAATTCCAGCGGACCGACTGTATGTCACTTATTTCGGAGGTGATCCTGCTACCGGACTTGACCCAGATTTGGAATGCAAAGATCTTTGGCGATCGTTGGGGTAAGATTTTTTTTGTTCCTTGTTTTCAAAATATATTCTTCATTGGTTTAACGAATTTTCTGGTGTTTCCAATTTCCAGTCTTCCCGATGAACGTATTATCCCTGGCAGTATGAAAGACAATTTTTGGGAAATGGGAGAGACAGGACCATGTGGGCCATGTTCTGAAATTCATTTTGATCGAATTGGTGGTCGTAATGCTGCTGATCTTGTGAATCAAGATGATCCTGATGTCCTCGAAGTTTGGAATCTAGTTTTCATTCAATTTAATCGAGAGACAGACGGAAAATTAAAACCACTTCCAAAGAAACACATTGATTGTGGGATGGGTATGAAGCAAAAAATATATGAACAAACGTGAACGAATCTTCTAATCATCTCATATCTGTAATTTTTGATTTATAGGATTGGAACGAATTGTTTCCGTCATTCAAGGAAAAAGATCCAACTACGATACGGATTTATTCGTTCCAATTTTTGATGCCATTCAGAAAGTAAGATAAGAAAGTTTAGGGTGTTGCTAATTAATAATTAGTCTGCAATTGGTTAACTTGTTTATTAATTTTAGATAACCGGTGCCAGACCTTACACCGGTAAAGTTGGATCTGATGACTCGGATGGAATTGACATGGCATACAGGGTTGTCGCTGACCACGTGAGAACCCTGACCATTGCTTTGTCAGACGGTGGTCGTCCAGATAATACTGGGCGTGGATACGTCTTAAGAAGAATTCTGCGTCGAGGAGTTCGTTATGCCATTGAGAAATTAGGAGGAAAACCTGGAACTTTGGTCGAACTTGTAGAAGTTGTTATTAAAATCCTCGGAGACACATTTCCAGAAGTATGTATGCATGCTTATAATGTTCACAAAAATTAATCAGATTAAAGAGTGACAGTATTCTCGTTTGCTACTTGTTTAGGTCAAGAAAGATCCACAAAGTGTAAAGGATGTGATTACTGAAGAAGAGACACAATTTCTAAAAACTTTGACACGTGGAAAAATTTTGTTAGAGCGAACTGTGTCAAAATTACCTCCGAATGAAAAATCACTTCCTGGTGACATTGCTTGGAGATTATATGATACTTATGGATTTCCGGTGGATTTGACTCAACTCATGTGTGAAGAGAAACAACTTACCGTTGATATGAATTCGTATGAGGAATCTAAGAAAAAGGCGCAGGTCTGTGGAAAATTATTCTAATTTTTAGGACAATAGGTTCATTTTATTGTTATTTCAAATGTAATTACTGGCATTGTAAATAGTTTTATTAAAGTCGAACATAAAAGAACCGTACTGTTGAAATGTGACCTTGACTTTCTATGTTTTCAGCTTATTTCACAAGCCAAAGGTCTTGGAGTTGATGATTCTCTATCTCTGGACGTGCATGCTCTTAGCGATTTGAAGAATCGAGGCGTCCCATTGACGAATGACCTTCCGAAATACAATTATAAAGCCATCGACCAAAATACTTACGGTAAGCGCTCAACAATTTCTTAAGGCCGAAAGCATTTTCAAATTATAATTAACACAATTTATTCTTTCAAAAAACAGAATTTCCAACCACCAACGCTAAAGTTGTCGCCATTCGGTACAATAAGGCCTTCGTGGATGAAGTGTCTTCTGGCCAAGAGGCTGCTATTATATTAGACCAAACGAATTTTTATGCTGAACAAGGAGGTCAAATTTATGATGAAGGCTTCATGGTCTCTACGGTGAGAGAGGACACTGAATTTTTGGTAAAGAATGCTCAAGTCCATGGAGGGTACATTATTCACATTGGGAATGTGGAAGGACTAATTCGTGTCGGGGATGAACTCGTGCTCCACGTGGACGGAACTCGTCGAAAACATGTCATGAATAATCATACGGGGACTCACATTTTGAATTATGCTTTGAGAAAAGTTTTAACTACCAATGCGGATCAGAGAGGCTCTCTGGTTGCACCAGATCGTCTTCGTTTCGATTTTACGAATAAAGTAAGTGTGTCTATTTTACCGAACTGTACGAAATTGTGATACATTTTAAAAGAAAATCATGAGATTATTGCTTATTTTCTACCTATAGAATGCAATGACGGTGAAACAAGTGAAGGAAGCCGAAGAGGCAGCTCAAAAATTAATTAATTCTGACGTCCCAGTATATGCTAGGGAGACCGACTTATCTGTCGCCAAAGGAATCCAAGGCCTTCGTGCAGTTTTTGATGAAGTGTACCCTGATCCTGTCCGAGTTGTGTCAATTGGTGTCTCTGTCGAGGACTTGGAGGCAGACCCAACAAGTACGGCTGGTATGAACACTTCGGTTGAATTTTGCGGTGGAACGTAAGTAGGGATTTTTGTATAGTTGGCTGTTTTGAATTGCAATTGGAGCTGGTTTTAGAAATTGCAAAAATTTTTGGTAATTTTGTAGGCACTTGCTCCGTTCCGGCCATGTGGGAGATTTTGTTATTACAAGCGAAGAAGCTATTTCTGCTGGAGTTCGCCGTGTGATTGCCATAACTGGTCCAGAGGCCACAAAGGTATAACGAAAAGAATGTCTGATTATATTTTGTAACACATACAGTATAGTTTATAATTCCATTTGTCTTCACACAGTCGTTGAAGAAAGCTTCACTTTTGGAAGAACGAGTAAAGGAATTAACGATAGCCGCTAAAGAATCACCTGGAGATAAAGATATTGTCAAGCGAATTGTTGAGTTGGAGTCTGGGGATATCTCGCATTCTAATATTCCGTACTGGAAGAAGGTATCGTATTTTGAGATTAGAAGGACGTTTCATTGCGTACAATTCCTGACATATTTACCGACACTATTTGTAATGTTTTGTGCAGGATGACCTGAGGAATTCTCTAAGAGAACTCAAGAAATCACTGGATGATTTAGATCGTAATGCTAAGGCACAAGTTTTAACTCTAGTTGTGGAAGAAACTAAAAAAATCCTCACTGAGAACCCGCCCAAGGATCCATTCCTTATTCGTGTCTTCAATGCTTACTCAAACACCAAGGTATAATTATTTGACAAAATGTTGGCTGTGCCTGCACTTGCGAGAATTAAGAACTTGAACTTTTGGTGATACTTTTAATTTGTGCCAGGCCCTTGATGCCGCGTTGAAGCAAGTGAAAGCACTTTCGCCATCCACCTCTGCCTTATTCTTGACAGTGGACAAAGATGCTGGTAAAGTATTTTGCTTGTCCGCTGTCTCTACTGATGGTGTATCTAAGGGTTTAAAAGCTAATGAATGGGTTGGCAAAATTGCTGAGGTAAGTCAAATTTAATTTATGAAGTCGAAATTGAACCTAAATTCAACTTAACTTTTCTTTAATTTTAAAGGTTGTGGGTGGAAAAGGAGGCGGAAAAGCCGAGTCTGCTCAAGCGTCTGGTACAAAGGTGGACAAATTGGATGAAGCAGTCCGAGTCGCTGAAGAATTTGCAAAACTCAAATTATCTTCATAATAATCCACGGAACACTAATTCCCCAAAACGAATCGAGAACTTTTCTTAATTTTTTTTATTCGGATTATGGTTTAGGACAACATCAAAAAACTAAAGTAAAATAAAGATATAATTCAGAATATTTGCGATTTTCACCTACGATTTTCTTTCAAAGCCAAAGCTTTTTCTAATTCCAACTTTCCAATTTTTGCTTTCAATTGACTCTTCCAATTTCTCACTTTCTGACACTGTATATTTCTTGATTAATTTTGCACTCTCCTGATCATAGAATATTCTAATACGACTGAGAAGTTCTTTCAAATTAATCCCATGCTTTGCTGAGATTGGGATTAGGATCAAGTTGTCCTCTATGTACGTTTTAAACACCTCGAAATTGTCTCGAGCTTCTTTCAAATCCATTTTATTTCCAAGAACAATTGAAGGCCTTTGTCGTAGGCTCAGGTCATAATGATCCAGTTCATTGTAAAGGGTTTGAAGTTGGGCCCAAGGGTCAGCTGAAGATAAATCAATGACGTAGACAAGGCACAAACAACGTTGAATGTGGCGGAGGAATGCAAACCCGAGTCCTCGATTTTTGTGAGCATCTGATATCAGTCCAGGGATATCTGCAACTGTAGGAGGATCACAAGAATTCCAATTAGTTAATTCTAAGCTATTTTAATTATTGTGCTATTTATCGACGCGGCTCTACCGAATTTATCTGTAGGATTATTTACCTGCCACTTGCTCCAAGTCATCGTACATGACCATTCCGACGTGTGGCCGGAGCGTTGTGAATGGATAAGGTGCTATTTTTGGTCTTGCTCGAGAAATTGCTTGAAGTAAAGTTGATTTCCCTGCATTTGGAAACCCAACTAGGCCAATGTGTGCCATTGTTGATATTTCCAGAAGGTAAGTATTCGATTCTCCGTCCGCTCCAAATTCAGCCACTTCTGGACTCTGGTTTTCAGCGGTGGCGAAGAATTTATTCCCACGTCCTCCGGCACCTCCTCGAGCAGCCAAAAATACACATTCGTCTGCAGAAGACAAGTCGGCCATTTTCTCACCAGATTCACTCTTAAAAATCGTGCCGAAGGGTACCTGGTTGAATTTCATAAATGTTAAAACCTGGACAACAAGCTTATTCCTGGAACGTGAACACCCTGGGGTGCAAAAATGGTCTCAATTTGTAGGTGAGACGATTAACATTATAATATCCGGAAGGGTGGCCGATTTTCGTGGGGGTCATCATTCATACCTGAAATACGACCGGATCTGCATTGCGCCCTTCACATTCCTTTGGAAGTCCCTTTGCTCCATCGTGTCCTCTGATTAGGGTGGGTAAATGTGACAGAGAATTTATGTCCAGGCTAGCCTAAAAGTAGACAACGATTTTGAAAACTAATTCGAAATCGGTATACTACGAACAACTTATCTTTTAGTGGGAATCCCAAGTACCTGGAAGAGAACGTGTCCTCCATTTCCTCCATCCCCGCCGTCAGGTCCAGCAAATTCATTGGCAAAAAGTCTACTGAATGCCATGCACCCATCGCCACCTTTTCCGCCAAAAACCTTCACACGTTTCTCATCCACGAAACTGGCATTCTAAACAACGAAATCGACAATTTGTCCAATTCACTCTACAAAATAATTTGAATCTCAACATATATTATATCGTCGCTTAAGGAACCAAACGTCGTAAGTCAACTTTTTCGACAGTTGCTCAATTGTCGTATAACAGATTTTTGGAAGTTGCCCAATTGTCGTATACCAAATTTTTGGCAGTTGCCCAATTGTCGTATACCAAATTTTTGGCAGTTGCACAATTGTCGTATATCATTTTTGCCAACTTTTCAGGAGACACAAAAAACCGAATTACTAAATGATTTCCAACTGAAAAAATACAATACTGCACTCTAATTTTAGAGAAAATTATGGTCAGTTAATGGTAGAAATTTTAACTGAAAAGTGTAATTACTTACTGTGCTAGATTGTAATAATCGTACACAACATTTCGCTTCTTCTGAGAATCTCAATATTAGGATAAATTGGAACTTCGTCAATTGACTCAGCAGCATCCTAGTCGAACTAATTGTCCAAGATTCGTAAACAAACAAACTCTCCTCATAAGGTTGGTCCATGCGCGATGTCGATGTTTCAAAAGATTGGAAAA
>JAQFYE010001892.1:0-20448 GCA_034694305.1 Protaphorura glebata | reverse complement strand
TTCAAATTCCGATTCGAATGTTTCTGAATACGGATTCGGATTCTAATTTCGGATTTATAAATACGAATTCGAATTCGAATACCAATTCGAATTGTCGTCAAAATACCGATGTTTTTCCAATTCGAATTCGAATTCCGATTCGAATTTCCATCCCTGGTTATCAGGAATTCTTTAATTTCTGTATATCTTTTTAACTTTCATGTATATTTTTCCTATTTCTAGTTTTTCTATGTATGGTTTTATTTCCAGGTATATATTTTTAGTAAGTATATACTTGTGACTTCTAGGTAATATTTCTTATTAGTTATGCTTATCAATTCTAGGTATATTTCTTTATTTTTAGACATTTAAAAAATGAACGATTTTAATTTCTTTTAGAGGATTTCTGGCTCGAGCGTATCCTTTAATGAATTCTATCAATGACGGGATTTCAAAGACTTTGGATCTACAGACTAATTCTGGAATTCTAAATTTGTTTGGAACAGAGTTTAAGCGGTAACGAATTTTAATGTTATTCTAAATTTCTAAATTTGATAAATTATTTTATTCTTTGGGTAGGATCGTGGATTTAGTTGCTCATAGTGAAGTGTTACTGAAAGGGCGAGAAAGCTTGAAGAATTTCAAGGTGAAGTCACTGAGAAGTCAAGTCAGTCAATTTCTTCATGCCATCGGTGATACTACAGGAATCTCAAATGAAAATATTACACAAAATTATAGGTAAGGTTTTATTTATTAGTCCGTGCCTTCTCTTGAGTAATTATTCTGTTTTTCAGATTTTGCTTAAGTTTGTTCGTATATATTCAAGTCTAAGAGCATTTTCTTTTGTCCATGCCATATTTGCGTCTAGTCTTATTTCGAATGTTGCCCATATTTTTTTTTCCTTTTTTTTTCGAGCTGCCTTGCCTTTGGTTAAATTATTCTTTTTTCCTTGCAGAATTTTGAATGATCACTTTGAAGAAATTGAGGAGGGAATTGCGGTTTGTTCTGACGTGAAGGATGATGATGACACCATTGTAAAAGATTATTTGCCAGCTTTTCAACAAGTGACGGATATATTGGAATTGTTGATTAAAGTTCTGTCCAGTGAACGTTCCCAAAGATTTCAAATATTGACAAAGTTTAATAGTCCATTCAGCTCTGGGATTCAGAACAGCCAATTGGCTGGAACTGCAGAAAATGGTGAAGAAACGAATCCCACTTCTGTGGCTGGATTTTCTGGAAACTCTGTTGCTGGGTTCTCTGGAAATGCGGCGAAGGTCAGGACCACTCCCAAAGTTTCTAAGAATCAAAAGGATGTAGACATCGAAATGGAAATTATAGAAGATATCAGCAGCGAATCGGAGGAAGATGACGAAAGAGATGGAGGTCGAAGTCAGAAAGCAGAAAAGAAAGTCACACGTGCCGCTGGGGAAACAATGGCAGTAGCTGCGGCGACGAATCATAGTCCAAGTCCTCCACATAAAACAGGGTCAAGGAACAAAAGTCCAAGTGAACAATCTGATACTTTTTCATATGAGACTCACAGATCACATACCAGGAAAAGGTCAGCCAATTCCTACAACTTTTTTTTTAAATTCTGAATTTTTGAAACTTTTTTTTCTTTTTTTTTGCAAATGCGCAATGTTTGTTCATGTGTTCCATCAAATTCTTGGTTTCCAGGTATTTCTTTGTTCCAAAGTACTACGGGTACCTACAACAAAATGTCTATTCGTGTGTGTTTTTAGTTTTTAAGAAAAATTCTATAAAAAAAAATTGCGTACCAATTTACAGGCCGAACGAGTCTCTTGTAGAGAAACGACCAATTTCTGCTGCTAGAACTCGGAGTAAGATTCTCAGCCCAGATGCTAAGGTGAGAGAGACTGCTTCAACAAGGAGCAGTAAAAGTCCAGTGTGTGTTCGGAAGGTCGGACCCTCACCATCGGAGACGAAGGAAGGGAAAGCTGAGAGATCAGAGAGTGGTAGAGATGAAGGTGGACCAAGCACGAGTAGATCTCAATCACCAAATAAAAGGAAGAATCTTCGACGTTGGAGTCAAGGGAATGACGAACTTCTAAAATCTCACGAGAATGTCAACCCTAGCACACCAGCACCAACGGTCGCGGCCACTGCTGCCACTTTTACTTCTGCCGACGACGTGGATGACATTGGTTAGTAATAAATTATTCAAGAAAATGCATATCTTAAATATTTTCTAAAAAAATGCACCAATGATGAGAGGGGCGTAAGACTGTGGCCTAGTTATGTATTAACGAGGAATTATCCCAGATGGGTTTGACCTATTCCTTGTGGTGCCTTCTCTTGGAAAGCCCGGAAAACAAACTATGACGATTTTGCTTGATTTCGTAGGTTCCGGAAGTGGAAGTAGGGATGAATCGACGTTACCGATAAAGAAACGAAGACTTGACGAGAGTTCCAAGACTATCAGGACATTAATGAAGAAACCTTCAACTAATTCGCCTCACAACTCACCGGTTTTAACAAATCGAAATCCGAATTTTTCATCTCAGGAAAAATCAGCCGAACCGACCTATATTTCTGGTTTACATCACTCCAATCAAACTCTTGAAAGAATTGTTGCCCAAGGTAGTTCAGAAGAGTCACTTGGCCCTACGAGTAAATTTTTTTAACATTCATTTACAATATTTTTTTACAGATTATTAGTTTCAATTCATATTTTGTCTTTTAAGTCTCAGAAGTTGGAATTGAAACGGACGCTTCAGGTTCTTCTATGGATTCTGATTCGAGTGATGACGATGAGCCCGGTCCGTCCTCTGGGAAAACAAATTCTTTGACCAAGTCTAAGCGCCCAAGGAGATATCGAACAGCAGAAGTCAGGAGAGAAGAAGGTTTTGAATATGTTGCTGTTGGTGAAACAGTTGCCAAAGGTTCAAGAGCATGGAAAGTTCCAAACAAATACACCGAATCGGCTTACAAGGAGATAAAAGAAGAAGAAGATAAGATGACCCTCAAGATTATTCCTGTTCCAATGTTCATTTCGGTTTTCACAAGTTACGAAGACTTGAACAAAGAATTATTAAAACTCTATGGACTAAGCAAACAAAAATTATTAAAACTCTATGGACTAAGCAAACCTAAACTTTGCTGTGCTGTGTGCCCTCACAACGGAATTAAGGCATTCCAATGCTACAGTGCGAAACGAGAATATCGGAAACATTGGGAAAACATACACGAGAGTCCTTGGGAATGCAGTCATTGCAACAGACAATTCCGTACACGTCCACGCTTCAACTACCACATAAACAAATATCACGTCAATTCCGAAAACGAAGTTGATAATGAACCAGTTGCTGGTCCTTCATCAAAAAATAAGAAGAAACCGAATGAAAACGGACGTGCTGAAATATCTATACAGAAGAGGAAAAAAGTATCTAAGAAAATCGAGACAGCAAAATCTGGCAGCAGTAGGAACCTTAGAGCTAGGAAGCAATATAAAACAAGGAAACAAATCAGTTACAAAGACAATACCGACTCTGCTACCTCTGAAGAAGACAAAGCGAGTGATGAATCATAATCTCAAGTAAAGTCTAAGAAATTTCCTATAGAAAACCGAACTATAAACCTCACCCTGAAAATAAAATCTTTACAATAAATTTAAATTCTAAGAAATCTAGAAAAGGCATGGAAGCTCAAGACTAAGAATCCACAAATTATAAGAAATTAAGTTAATAATTAAGATTATTCGAAAACCATTTCACATTCAAAACCAAACTTCAGATTCCTGTCACAAGTAACATGACATGAAAAGTAATCGGTTGCAATCAGTACAATAAAACTACCGTAAACCACTTCTGTCCCATCAAATCATTGAAATAACAATGAGAGACAATTCCTCTAGTTTTGCAGGATATTGTAATAACGTTCTCCGAAAACAGTAAATATTATGCGTTACGATGTACAGTTCTTAACATAGATTCAGAAATGCTTATTTGGACACATTTTTTCAAATAAAATGATGCCATTAAGAGATATTTCGTGGATTCATCTTCCAATTTCAAATTTATGTATCCTGTTTCACTATTTGGATAGAACGTTGCAACGCCCTTATTCCGCATGGTATTAGCTCAGTTCCACAAGTCGTAGTGAGCCAGATGTAATGAAAAAGTAAGTATTATAATAGAATAGACAACGGCTTAACTGACAAGTACAATAATAATTACAATACATTAATTGTTTTAAGACTAAATCCTACGAAGATTACGAGAGGCAAAAACTTGTTTGACTTTATGTGTCTCTTAACGGTTTATAATATAGATGAATGCAATCAGAATTCCATTATTCGAATAAAAACTGAATGTCTAATAATTCCAAAATGAACTCATGGTCTGAAGAATCAGGAGTTCATCTTAGTTCTTAAGGAGCATAGCAATAAGGACGTTCAAAATAGAACAGTATTTTTAATTTTCCAAAGCAGATTTTATTTTTATCTTACCTCATCAAGTAAGTGAAAATGAATGCAGTGAACTGCCTGGCAGAGGAGCGAACGTGGAAAGAGTAAGAGAATAGAGGGAGTATGTTCCCTCTCCTCTCTCTTGACTCAATCTATTGAATATGGAAACAGAAAGGGAAAGAGTCAAAAATTCTAATCCTATCTCAAATGTTTTCAAAGCAAAACTGCTTTGAAGAACTTCGATTCAAGATAAACAGGTGGTGAATTTGAATTACATAGTAAGGTACCCATAGTAGTTCGATTTTGCCGGCTATCGAACTTAGCGTAGCTAGGGCCCAAGGGTCGCCATGTATGTCAAGTTTGAGGTCGATGAGAGCAGAATTGCTCAAGTTATCGAGCACACAGACGGACCGGACGCATGGGTCATAGTAGTAAACCGCGTTCGCTCCTAATGAATTCTAATGAATTCTAAATTTCGGAATTGATTCTGTTGGATAATACCATAAATTTAAAGTTAGTTGTTTGTATTCGAGTATTGAGCGCCACCTATTGTTTAGTACTTAGATCGAATCTAATTTGGCCGTCGATTGTTTTTTTGTCTCGTTCTTTCGTATTCTAAGCGTCAGTTCGATTTTCTGACTTAGAGAGTTACGTTAATTTTTTATCTAATTTTGTCTAGACTAGAATTTCTTGATTCATTGATTTTGTGTAGGTTAAATGACTTTGTTTTGGAATAAAATTGAATCTTGGTAGCAGTGCAACACCGTGTCAGTACTTTGTCAGTTATTCTTTAGTTAGCCAGGCACACATATAGTTGAGTTTCACAAACAGTCAACTCCGCACTGAATAGGACACATTCGAGTAGGATATATATTGCCGGGTAGGAATATTTGATCTTATTCAGCATATTCTAATATTTTGGAAGCAAAGAAATTTCGATACAAACAGTAATCATGCTGCTCGCCATCGGTTTGACCGCGTAAAAAAGACACGAAAAAATTATAAAACGCAGTGTGGAAAAGTTTAGTTTAGAGCTTCGATAGATAAGGGAAATATAACTAAAACTATATACTAAACATGTTAAGTATGAAGCCATGCTAGGTTTAAATTAAACTGTCGTTTAGAGCTTCGATACATAAGCGAAATAAGATGCTGGGGAATTGCTTCAACTGTGCGAGTTATCGGAACACGTCAAATATGAACCCATGCCAGATTTGAACTGTCCTTCAGAGCTACGAGACAAGCCAAATATCACATGCTATGGAATTGCTTGAATTAATGTGAGTTACCTCTACAAGTTAAATATGAATCGATGCTAGATTTTAACAGTTTAGAGCTTCGATACATAAGCGAAATAGGATATATGATATATCACATGCTGCGGAATTGCTTGAATTGCGTGAGTTATCTCCAAACGTTAAATATGAACCCTTGCTGGATTTAAACGGTTGATCAGAGCTTCGATACAAAAGTGAAGTAAGATATACCACATACTGCGTAATTACTTGAACTGTGTGAGTTATCGCCACACTTTAAATAGGAACCCATGCCAGATTGAAACATTAATCTGGAGCTTTCATAGATAAGTGAAATAGGATATATCACATGGTGCGGAATTGCTTGTATTGTATAAGTAATCTCCTGAAGTTAATTAAGAACCCATGTTAGATTTAAACGGCCGTTTAGAGCTTCGATACAAAAGCGATATAAAATAAATCACATACTACGGAATTGCTTAAATTGTGTGAGTTATCTCCACTCGTTAAATCTAAACCAATGCTAGATTTAACAGTTGTTTTGTCCTTCAATGTAAATAGTTCGAATGTTCTCAACAAGTTTCTGTTGCAGAAGGTTATGTCTTTGTTTAGTTGCATGTAGACATCGATTGTTCGCAGCCGATAGCGTTTCTGCGGACACCGCGAGTAGTATTTCCAGGCCGACAAGAAGCACTACTGATAACACTATAAGGAAGGCACTACGGTATATTTGGGCTTGTGTCGGTTTATCAATCTTGTCACTTAAATTGCGAGTAATATTTGCAAACCTAATTTTTCAAGGAAGCGGAAATCTTGGGATATTTATAATCTCACGCTTGGGTCATTCTCCTATCTCTGAACTTTTAGTGGTCATCCCCGTCGCCAACATTAAGGGATCACACGTCCATCTCGTTAAGATAAGTGGGTCATAATAACATCCAACTAGCTTTATGGGTCATGACAGAGATGAGAGAAAGAGGAGATATTTCACCATAGTCAAACTCATGTAACCGAGTTTCCATCCCGACCTCTAGAGGAGTTGCTAAGAACTAACTAATTAAGTTTAGCAACTCCCATGGAGGTTCGTTGCGTGCTGGGGCCACACTAGTTTGTAGCTTAAAATTAATCTTGTATGCATCCAGCACTGCGTGGATGGCCCATACAGTACATGATGCAATCACATTCCGGTCGCGCGCTTTGATTCCAGAATTCAAAAAGTTGGGTACATTGGGATATACACCATGGATTATCTCCTCTTCCCCTCATCTCTGGTCATGATTATTTACAGATAGTACAGTATACATATGTAGAAGTTATTTATACGTGTACATGTAAGGGTTATTTATACATGTAAAGTTCAGCAAAGGTAAATGTTAGTTATACATGTGTAGTCCAATACAGGTCAATATATTTATACATCTAAAGTTCCGTATATGTAAATGCGTTGATACGCGTAGAGCTAAATAGCCGTAAATGCCTTTACATATTGGTATTACGGCTTCAGTAGAGTCAGTGGTCTTTTATCGTACGAGCAGGAGAGTCGCATAAGTGAAATCTCGACTAGAAGAGTCGCTCCAATTGTCTCTATACACAATTGTTAGAGTTAGAATCACATGTAAAAGAATTTATATCGTAATGTGAGTGGTGTTGGAGTATTGAGAAAGATACAGTTCCATTTGTGTAATAAATCATTTCGTATTTGTAATTGTCTTCGGTGTTGTGTTACGAGCCGTCATTGGATCGGGTTTTCACCGGACCAGAGTTATTTTTCCGCAACAAGGGGCGTGGACGTTATAGTTACATTAGTGCTGGATCAGTTTGGTGTTCCACAGCAGGGGCTAAAGTGTTAAGGGAAGGCAGAGCTTTGGTTTCGACTTGATTTATGAGAAGGCAGGATTTACGACCCTGGCCGCCGAACTGTGTCTGAGATTTGAGTTGTGGTTAGCCACCAATTTGAGTTGTAGTGAGTATTAAGGCTGAGCTATCGAGGGCGGCCTTCACGATGTAGCGTGATCACAGAGAGAGTGGAAAAAATGAAAATCAACTTCATGGACAGAAACACAAACAATTTCTTCAGACTTCACCGAAATACAGCCATTGTAAAGAGAACTCGGATTGAAATATCATACATCACCATGTCAACCAAAAAAAATACTGTTCATCATACCTATTTTTCTCTTCACATTCATGATTCGCATTTTTGGTGAGAAATTTTTTATTTTTTATTCTTCGTAATTTCTCGATTCGAAACGAACATTAGTGTTTAGTAAGATTTCAAACTAAATAAAATTGTGTCGAAGAATAAACCGTCCAATTCTATTTCAGAACATGATTTTCCTCTAAAGTGCGTCCAGCATATGGCACAATATTCCAGTAGGTTGTTGATACAAAAATTACGTCCGTCTCACAAACACTGCACGCCGTTCAAATTCCTCTGCACTCTGAATAAAGAAAATTAATAGTTTTTGTTATAAATATGAATTATTAATTGTTATTACCTGAAGCGAAATTATTTGTTTTTCTAACAAATCTGTGACCTAAAATCTTACAGACGATGTAGGATCACCTCAAATCAGAAAACTTTGATGAGCGTAAATTAAGATTTTCCCACCAAACATGCAAACGATGAATGTGAAGAAATTGGTAGGATGAACAGTATTTTTTGGTTTCCCATGGTGATTTCTGATATTACAATCGGAGTTCTTCTCAGAATGACTGCACGTGCGGTGAAGTCTGAAGGGATGGTTCTGTTTCAGTACAGGAAATGTGGGTATATTCCACTCCCTCCTTATATTTTCCCAAATCGATTCCCCTGGACTTAATCCAGATTCCAGGTTAATTGCAATGTAAATGGATTTCTAATGAACTAATAATATTCTGGCCAAATTAGATCTTCATTGATAAAGTAGATAAATACGATCGTCAATGGAAGAAGATGCTAATGAAACAGATGGAAATATTTAATGATGAATAATCAAATCAGAATTAGCCTGGCTTTTTCACCGTTATAAACTTAATAATCGTATTGGTACATTGACTCGTTATAATCCTTAAAATCACATACCGCTCTCTAAACTCATTCATTTGGTTCCTGTTATAATGTAATGATTCGCAACATAATTTTGCAATTGTTGATGGATAGAATTTTGAGCAAGACCAAGACTTGAGGAATGTTTCGGTTAAATTTTCTGCTGCATGAATAATATTGATATGATGTTATTATGATGTGATCATAATTTTTTGTCCGAATAATTAAAGTATTCGAGGTTGAGATTTGAAAACTTGAGGTTCGATTCTCATCATTATAAACTGGACTGCAAGTTAATAAATGCTTTCAGCTTTCCGCGGTCACGATCATAGTCGTTTTATCGTGGAGTAGAATCAGTTCTGTTGGAAATAAGGGTTGAGCATTTTTTTAACTATCTCAGATTTTTATTTTGACCAGGCAGGGGTCATGGTCCAGAAAGTTGATTCCTTACACATTTCACCTTACGGCACGGAGTGCCAAAAATAATGTTTTTCCTTCTGCCTGAACTGCGAGCTTAGTCAATTTTTGTACCGGAGTTTGAATATAGGGTTAAAAAGGTAAGAACAACTTCATTCCCCACGACGACTGACGACAATTTGTTTTAATAATATCTCGATCGAATCAGTGAAGAAAAACTCAACAAAAAATTGTTAAACAAATCTTAGTTATTTAATTTTCTTACAAATAAACATTCTTAATTCCCGCCAGTATTTTTAGCATCATCATCCAATCATTGTTTAAAGGTAATAAAGCCTGTACTCGATTTAAATTCTGCCGCACACTTAATTGTTAAATTTGAATCTTTTTTCGTTGTCATGAGTAAACATGTGGGTTCCGGTCACACTCACACTCCATTGTAAATGTTTTCTCACAAAATCCACACTGAACCAAGTCTGAGCCGTCTGTACCTAGAGGTAATCATGAGTTGGTAATAATTAAGTTGCTAATGCTTCCAATAAAGTGAGGCTAATTTCGATATATTCACTCCTATAGTTAATCTTACCAATTTATTTTCATTTGACTAGTGCAGTGCAGTGGTGAGGCGCGGTCTTTTATTCCTGAATGAAAATAGAATTTGACCAGAATAGTTTCAATTAATTCGAAAACCATTGAAATTAGCCTGGATTCCGACTAGCGTCACGGGTGAATAATAAAAACATGGGCAAAAGCACAGCCAAATAGTTCAGACTTCACCGAAATGCAGCCTTTGTAAAGAGAAACTCGGATTGAAACATCAGAAATCCCCATGGAAAACCAAACACATGGAAAACCAAACACATGGAAAACCTAAGACAAAGACGATTCATCGCACTGATTTCTCTCTTCATATTCAATTCAAGGCTTGCATATGTGGTGAGAAAATATTTATTACATTTCTCATAATTTTTCGATTCCTTATCGTTTTGTATCAAATCATTATTTATTTATTTTATATTTATTTTAGTCATACGTTTGAATCAAATCAGAGAACTGTATGTATTCGTCGATACAGAACTTAATTCACAGGGGCCTTAAAAAAATATTATAACCTATAAAATGATATGATAATGACTTGATAACCATCACACAAAACCGATCGCCAATACACTTCAAGGTCAGATTTCGTATGACAAACCGAATTAAAGATTGCTAATGTTAATAAGTTCTGTGTCGTACGTACCCGATCTTCCAGAGATCTCTCTACAGTTTTAACCGCTTCATTAAAACATTTTAAATTCAATTCTTGGAATATACACGTCGCACTGTAAATAAAAAGTCAAACAATAAACCGTTGCATTTATACTAGAATATTATTTTCATATTGTCTTTATGACTGTGGGTGGGATCAACCAGTGACGACTCAACTTTTGCTTAATAGTCACATTTGTTCAAGATTTTCATACAATTCCCTTTGTCGGCCGGGCAAATAGGGATAGAATTGTCATTTCTTAAAGATTGGATGGGTTTGTTGATCCATATATAAGATTTGGTGTCAGTCTTCCCTCTTCATTTCTAGCTCCAGGATGGAAGCCACTCCTGAACGAACCAGGTCTACACATTTTTGATAAGATATATCAAATTCCTTCAAACAACATTGAACATTCCAGGTTTGAGGCTTAAGTCTAGAATTTTTGTTTCGTCCGAACTCAGCAGTCGATAAGACTGGCTCATAATACAATTGAGTTTTTGCATTTCGGGGTTATAGTCTCTGGACTTTGGTATACTGGTACCGATTTGTTCACAAATCAATCTTTCAATCTTGTTCTTCTGTGTAGTTTTAGTCTCCTCGTTATAGACCAGTTTGTTTCTTGCTATGTTGTACTCAATTATGTTTGACAGATTCGGGCATTTAATTTCGAGATCAATGTACAGATGCTGATATTCCCGTTCATATTTGTTAAGTTTTTTGAAATTTAAATTAACACTTCGATCATTTTCTGTTCTAGTTCCTGAAACAATTTTGATGTTCCCGAAACGTCCGTCCAGGTGTGACATCGTATGCTCTGCAACGTTTGAGGAATACCATGTCGTTTCTTAATTTTACCCATTCAATAAAGTTTTTCAAGTACATGCAATCCATTGGATCTTTTGATTTCAGATTTTGAGTCTTTCCATTATAGATGTATGTAGAACTGCTTAGATTTTGTATGGAGAAATCGAAGGGCATCATTACAAAACAGACATACATATATTTATATTATTTGCCAAATGCCAAGGATAGAAACTAAAATACTTGGGAATGTTTGTACGTAGAAAGAGGTGGGAACATGTAGAAATGCTTTCAGATAATCGTAAATCAAAGTTAATAATTTAAAACCTTAACTTCTTCAGCCCAAATGGAGTTAGATCAATACATACTTTAAATGAGCGTAATATGACTTGTGACACCGAACCAATTCTATGTCAAATGTCTACACAAGCACAACTGTCCGCTGGATTGAGTAATAATGTACACAGTTAAATTAAATTTTAAAAATATAAGTGATGGTACACGCTATATGTTGCGATGCAGAAATATTGTTGGCAAAATGTCTATTTCTTTATATGTGCAAAGAAGTGGGAACATGTACGAAAGCTTTTAAGAAAATCACTAATTATTGCAAGTTAATATTTTAAAACCTTACATCGCGGACGTCTAAGAATTACCAACGAATAATTTAGATAGATTTTTTTCAAGACATGTAAAATGTTAAAACTAACAATAAAAACACAGGCACCTGAACGACACCGGGTCGCCGCTTCGCCTTGAACTCGGGATAAATGTAAATGAATGTTCATTCGCATCAAAAATGCTTAACCAGTCAACAATAAATTATTTGTAAATGCTTCTAGTCCGCAACTCAGTTGGAAGCGCATGTCAACAGTAGATTGATGACAGTTCCAATCACAATCTCACTCAATATTATTAAGAATGAGGATTCATTGAACTGCAACATTGGACCAACTCTCCAAAAGAGGACACGGAGCGAACTAAAATAGGATTCGTCATGTTTTGAAATAGGAGATCCAGATTTGAATGGAGCCTTCAAATATGATCTTGAGTTAGATGTGATGACATTTGTCAGTTTCACGAAATAATATATAATGGCAAAACTCACAATTGCCAACGCAGACATAATAATTAGCATGAAAGCATCTACACGATTATAAAAGCGAATGAATGAGTACGTTGATGTAATCCAAATAGTGAGTCCTAATAGCAGTAGAGATGGCAGAGTAGGCCGCAGTTGTAGAATATCTGTGGCGTAGATGTACTTAATATTTAGCTCTCTATAAATTTGACGAGATAGACGTTTATTCAATGGAGTTCTCGTTGGCAGCAGTTCAGAACTGGCGAGAACATATTGGTAATAATTAAAATATGAACGGGAGTTGAAACATGAAATGAATTAGAGAACTTACGAGACAAGTACGTCTAAGCATTTTCCGGTGCAGTTGATGTAAATGAACCCAAAAACAAGGTACAGCAAAAATGACAAGATATTATTGAGCACGGCATATGTCCAGAGAATGACGAAACACGGGATACCGATTATTTCACACACAAAATTTACACCTGATAGCATTTCTAATTTTAACGGAATTACAACGAGCGCGGTTGGCACAATGCATACTGCAACAATGCCGAATCCGAACCCAATGATTTTGCAAAAACTTTCCAATCCATCCGCCTTGCCTCGTGTTGGACGTAGTCTGAGACAACTCTCTGTTGAATAAATAGTTTACAACTAGATGAATACAGATTAGTCATACTAATGTGCATACCAATTTTACAGTTGAGTTCAATTGTTGAGTTGAGAAGATGGAGAAAATCTTCACTTGACATCAAGAAAAACACTTGTATGATGGTACCAAAAATCAACAATGCGCAGACCCAAGTTGAAAATATTACGTTCGCTGGTTTGAGATTGGCAGAGAAAATCGGACCTGAGAAAACTAGGACAAACAATACTTTAAGGAAGATATTAATTTTTAAAACAAAATCCCACTTGAGCAGGTCCGGGAGATAGTTGGATGGTGTGTATGATATTCTCATTGCGCTTTCATTCCAGGCCAATGGTATGATCTTCATTCGATTTGCCAACCAAATCCCTACATTTAGCGCCGCGTATGAAGTTTGTGAGATCATTCTAAACTTTGATTTTTCTTACAATTGAAAACTGAGTCAATCGTCCACAGTTAGAGACCAGCACAGTAAACTGACAATTCGAGTCCTGGAAATGAATGTTCCTTTTTTCAATCTAGCTTGAATATTTTCGCCAGTTCAGAGAGGTCTGTTGTGAAATTAATACTTTCATCATTCTTAACGCGCGTATATATAGTGTGGCAACACCCGGTCACAGCGTAGAACTTGGAAATATTTATCAATTTGTTTGTCTGTAGAAAGAGTTTGCTAAGTGTTGAATTGCTTTTAAGATCTTTGTTGATAAAGCTCAATTATTCAGAACATTACACTTTGCATTAATGGAATTGGAGCCGTAAGTATTTTAACTGGAATATATAATCAGATGCCGAGCGTAGACTTTGCCCACCTAAAATATACCGCCAGCCGTTGGATTGTGTAAATTCTACGTTAATAAATTTAATATTTACGTAGTCAAACCTGTCTAATTTCGCAATGCGAAAAACCTTACGGGGAAATGCTTTTTGAGAGAAGCGAAATCAAGATCGTTGTGTCGAAATGTGACTGTCTAGAGCGTACTGGATGAATTCATACCGAAGAATTTGTATATACAAATTTTTCGTCGAGAAATAAAAATCCTCTGCGAAGTTCTTTATAGGTGGGAGGGAAGGCATTCGTATTATGTAGTAATGGAAGATGTTTGGCAAGTGTTGAAATGCTTTTAGGATATTCGTTTATCAACTTTAATTGTTCAGGACATTACAATATTCAGCCTAAATGGAGTCGGACCAATAAGTATTTTAACTTGGATATATAATCGGACGCCAAGCGAAGACTCTGCCTACCTAAAACATACCGCTATACAATCGTTGGATTGGGTGAGATTTACATTCATAAATTGAATATTGCTGATTTACGTCATCGAACATGTTTAATTTCACATTGCGGTAAACTTAGAGGGGAAAATGTTTTCTTGCAAGAACCGAAATCAAGATCAATGTCTTGCCTGGCAGAGCAATAACGCAATGAATAAATCCCACAATAGACAATGACCAAATTCAAAAAGTCGTGTGAGGGGTGCGGATGGTGAAGCATACTTGCATATTTTGTTTGTACGTGTATTTGCCCTATTCACAAAATACTAAATTTCCCTCGCCGATACGGTATCAAATAATTTTTTTTTAAATTTGTATAATTTTATTTTGTTGCCCTGTCCATTACTCTTTTCACACACAGTACATATTTAAACGAGCGGGATGAGTCGCTGCCAACCTTGTTCAGAAGTTGAGGCTGCGGAGGAGATAGACAGAGCATATGCATGTGGTTTGCGGCACACCACCTATTTTCTATCGTCTATTCACCAGATCTTCAGTTATGAGGGACGGGAAACCTGAACAAAATTCTATACCTAGTTTCCATTGTCGGCGCAACTCCTAATTTATGCCCACACGAATTTCTGATTCTCAGAGCAACATCAGTCGAAATTTAATAAGCATGGTTAAGGAATAATATAATTTGACCCAAGGATATTAAATAAATCGGTGAATGTGGATCATATTTGTCCACAGTACCAGATATATCTGGTACTGTGGACAAATACTACCCGGCATTAACTAATTTATTACTTGGGTTGGAACAGTATTTCCAGTTCATTTTTAGCTGTGTAGGAAGCTTTTGAGTTGGAGGCCGATCACATTCGGAGTAGATAAAATTTATTGGATCGTGAATTCAATAGAAATAACAGAAACCAAATGAATTGTTTCGAGATTGAGGTGAATGAATCTGCACGATCATTAAGTTTATAATGGTTAGAAAGCGAGGTTAATTGTGATTTGATTATTCATTATTTGACAAACTCTCTCTTTTACTTATGCCATATTGTAGCGTAGTAGTGTGGTAAAGTGTGGTCTTCCATTAACGATTGGAATAAGTACATGGCGTTTCATATCTCTTAGACCACTTTGAAATTAGCGCGTCGCAACCTCACTCAAATGTTTGTTTACGCCAGTGCAAGTAAATGTTTAAAAAAACCAAAAAAATTTAAATTCAGAATTTCTCAACTCGAAAAAGATTCAAATTGAAAAAAAAATATTGAAATTTGGAAAAAAAAAAATTCCAAACCTATGTCAAAAAACAATTCGTGATTTCCTTTTCAATTTTTAATTTTGAATTTTTTCCTTCTAAATTTCTATCTTCTTTTTAAATTTTTTTTTTGATTTAGATTTTTATTTATTTTGAGAATTTAAAATTTTTCGGATTTTTTAAACAATTTCTTGCACTGGCGTCAACAAATATTTAAGTGCGATTGCCAATTTCAAATTATCTAACAAGGGAAGCTCACGACATGGGTACCAGGACCTAGACCCGACACCCATTTTTGTTATTGTATTGGCATCCCCTGAGTGGGTTTTTGTCAAAATTAGTCTGTGGAAATGAAGTGCTTTCTTTTTAGTCTATCTTCGAAAAGTTTATGAATTTCATTTTCAGGAAATCCTTATGGCGTTTTGTGTGTTAAAAAATCGTTGATCATGGGGGATAAATTTCAAAAACCTCAAGCCGTGGGAAGTGGACATTTCTTATGTTGGGAAGACAGCCTGAGATTCATAACCTTGCTCTGGGCTATAAATCCATGCATACACATAATGTAGATGGACTACCAAGAGGTACCTCGAGTAGTAGGAAAACAATGAATTCAATTATTGGATTGCTCTGACCTCTGACCTCTGACCCAAGGTCACCGTAGGTCAAATTTTCAAAGTTTCTCAGAATGGTCTAAAACGTGCATAAATGCAATAAAAAGTGGGTGTCAAAAGGGTGAGCTCGACCCAGGTCACCAGAGGTCACATGAAGTAAATTTTGACGGATTTCTTCGAAACTTTCAGAGAAGGTACATGAGATCACTTGGATCACCAAGTGTTCATATGACCTCGTCAGGTGACATCTGACCCAAGGTCACCAGAGGTGAAATTTGCAAAGTTGCTCAGAATGGTCTGAAACGTGCATAACTGCATTAAAAAGTGGGTGTCAGAGGATGACCCGACCCAGGTGACAATCGAGCTGTCTAGCAATCGAGCTGTCTTGCAATCTACCTATCTGGCAATCTACCTATCTAGTTATCTAGCTATTTAGCTGTCTAGCTATCCAACAATCTAGCTATCCAACAATCTAGCTATCCAACAATCTAGGTATCCAACAATCTAGCTATCCAGCTACCCAGCAATCTAGCTATCTAGCAATCTAACAATCTAGCAATCTAGCTATCAACATTCAACTATCATACTACATTCATATATCTAACATTCTAACAATCTAGCTACACGCAGTATCTACGTCTTGATTCGCAACACATATCTACTGCGTCTTACAGAGCTTTTATTATGTGTTGCGTAAGCTATACATTATGTAATTGTGTTGGCCGTCTGTCCGTCCGTCGACACTTTTCATCCACTAAATGTTGACGGATTTCAATTAAATTTTCAGGGTAGGTACACAAGGTCACAGGAATCACCAAGTGTTAATATGATCTCGCCAGGTGACCTCTGACCCAGGATCACGAGAGGTCAAACTGGATTTCAAAGTTGTTCAGAATGGTCTGGTAAGTGAATGAATCCAATAGCAAGTGGATGTCACATGCTGACATTGACTCGGGTCACCCGGGGTCACTGAAAGTGAAATTTACAAATTTGCCCGAAACTAATGCTCGGATCAGATCATATACAGCGTCACGCATAACCTTCGCCCCCCCCCCCACATTGGCAGCCCAATCTGGGGGAGCTGGACAAATAGTGAGATATGCATTTTGTAGAGAATCTTATTGCGGATCTAGAGAGCTACTCGGCTTGAATATTCGACGCGCGTAGCGGCGCTGTTAAGCGCTTAAGTAAAAAAAAATCCACAATTTTAATATTTTTGTTGGACCGATTTGGCGAAAGTCGATTTTTCGCTGCCAGGTCTTTTTGGTGAAAAAAAAACAGAATTTTCTTTCCAAATGCCTTGTGGGCGAAAAATCGAATTTTCTCACCAGAAATACAAGGCATGAATGTAAAGAGAAGAATCGGAAGGAATAATAATATTTTTTGGGTTGCCATGGTGATGTATGATAGTTCAATCCGAGTTCTCTTTACGATGGCTGTATTTCGGTGATGTCTGAAGCAATTGTTTGTGTTTCTGTCCATTTAGTTTGTTACACTCTCGAGTTTTTGAATTAAATTTAATTCCCAATGACATTTTTGACGGTTTTGGTTAAATGTATTTCAAGAAAAAATGTTAGTGCAAAATCGGAGACGGACACCTCAAATAGTTTTCTTGTGAGTTGAAAAATATCAGTTCGCAATGACTACATTGGATGAGGTATTACAATACTTACAAGATTTAGATAGCAAACAGAAATATTGTATATGTTAAGGACAAAGTAAAATTAGAAAGCTTTGCGTTTGAGTAAAAAGAGTGATTTGGTGACAATTGATGACAGACTCTTATTTAGATTAATTATTAGAGTCGTTGGTTTATGACGCGACGCGATTAAACAACTCGGGACACTGACCCCGCGCGGCCTCGGCGAAATTGACTCCTCCGTAGAGTCCGTTGTCGGATTCCCATAGTCAGACATAACGTCAATTTATTTTCAGAAGGCTCGTGCGATTTCTACCAAATCTGAAATTCAATTCCGCAGAAAGAAAATAGATCTCAGTGGAAAAAAAGATTTAATTGTACGAAATATAATTTAAATGAATCTCTTTTCAGTTTCTATTTTTTCAAATCTATAGTTGATAGAAACCCCCGTTAAGTCTGAATCTGTGAAAAGTTAAAAGAAGAAGTAAGCGTGTACTCAAAAATTAAATATTATTTGATTTAAAAAAAAAGTAATTCTTGAAATGACACCGAAAGAGGAGGGCTTTCGTTACTTATTATCCATCATATGAGTTGTGCCTTTTCTTAAAATCATTATTTGGCTGTATACTGTGCCGAGAGGCAACCTTAATTGTTAAGGCAGTGATCTTATTAAAGATATTTCTCTCTGACAGAATTTAGATATGATATATTATTTGTCAAAGTAAGGCTTATTGTCTAGTTCTGCGAGGGAGAGAGCCCTCGACCCTTCTACGCAGGTTCAGAATTCCCCTAATTAAAACAACCTTAACGTTTGTTTTTAGTTTGAAATTTTGACTGGCTCCATGAAATTGATGCCAATATATATAACTTAAGCTCAGAGTTTAACCCCCAGTGTTGTCTTATCAGTGTTTGTATCAAATCCGAAGTCGTGTGTGATTTTTATATTTAATTCTAGATGTCCTTTGTGGAAATGGATTGCAGAACGGGGTCGGACTCGGAAACCATAGTTCCTGATTTTCCATCCATTGATGAACATACCAGTGAAAATGAAGAAAGTCACCCGGAAATGTACTTTGAATTCAATTCTGACGATCATGTAACATTTTCTTAGTTGTTTTAATTAGACTTTCTGAATTTTCATGATGCAGCGGAACACCAGGATGTAGTTGGACTGAACATGTAGACACCGCTTGCATTGGTGTTGAAATCATAGAAGTGGAAGTGAGTGAGATGTTCATGCGGGGAGATCAATTGATGACAGAAATGATGCATCAGTTTTTCCGAACGGACTCATTCTGATACACGTTCAATCAGCACTGATATCGACCGTGTCCGACGGTCGGACGGAATCGAATTTATTAACATAAACTAAGGTTTTCAAATTCAATCCAATCCGTCAAACATGCATTTCAACGGAGACCTTCCGGAAGTACCCGGTTTTGTCTGAGTTTACTTCGATCAAGGAAATCAGCACATATTACCCGTTAGAAATTACCATTCATATTGAACGTCCTTCCTTCCCGGAAATAACATGTAATTCACATTCAAGCTATCTTTCAGAGTAAAATTTTAAAAGCATGAAGCAGAGACGCCCGAAGATCGGAAGCGACGTAACGTAAGACGGTTGTGGGTAGTACCAGAAAATGTTTGGATAATGAAGCTCCTGATGAAAGTCAAGGTTTTTTCCCGAGATTGCATCCATCAACACCTCCAGTCCCCGTAAAAATTACCCCACCGGGTCAAACATATTCCTCTTCTGAGGTCAACTCGGAGGAGTGAACGAAACTCATGATGAGTGGAAGCATCGTCAATTGCTCCAACGGGTAAAACGAGTTCATGAAGGGTGACGCATAACCTTTGCCCCCCCCATCGGCAGCCCAATCTGGGGGACCCTGACAAAAGTTGAGATATACATTTTGTAGAGAATCTTATTGCGGATCTAGGGAGCTATTCAGATTGAAAATCCGTTGCGCATAGCGGCACTGACGAGCGTTTAAGTAAAAAAAACGGCATGAAAGGATTCCAAAAAATAGGCTTTCTGTTACAGAAACATGCCCAAAATATTTTTTTTTGAAAAATCCGTCGATGCCACATTTTTTGCAATATTTTTTTGCAATTCTTAAAGTTTTGTTGGACCGGTTTGGAGAAAGTCGATTTTTTGTCCCCAGGGCATTTGGAAGGAAAATTCTGATTTTTTTTCACAAAAATGCCCTGGGGACGTTAAGAGTGTAACAGTTTAGACTCCCCCTTGGGGTATCTAAACCTCCAAGTTCTTTGTTCCCTACTTGAATTGACCTGGTTTCCCAGATGAACTGGAACACCAACCTTCCCCCAATTGTTGGATAGAATCCAAAGTCCTAAGAGTTTCCAAGGATGTATATAGAAATGAGAAAATTGACATGAGTAAAATACTGTTAAAATATAATCTACTCACGATTTCTGAACGAAGAGATTTGCAATATTGCAAGTTCTTATGTAAATTTAAAGACAATTCTGACTATTTGGGTTGGTTTAACTTTTCGGCTCGTAATGTTAATGTAAGGCCTCAATTAATTTGTCCACGTCATAATAGTACTAATTACGAGAGGTCAATAAGGTACAGAGTGTACAAAATGTGGAATTCTTTACCGAAAGACTGGGAGACAAATGATCTTTCATTGATTAAACTAACTGACATGATTAAGCAGCATTTTGTTGAAAAGAGGACGGTAGGTTATGTGTACTAAAATTATATAAAAAAAAATACTTATTTCTATTGTGTCGTCAAAGGGAGAGCAGCGTGAAGGGATATGTTGTAATGATGTATTCTGTTGATTTGATT
>JAQFYE010001891.1:0-20451 GCA_034694305.1 Protaphorura glebata | reverse complement strand
GAAGATAACACCAGCTATCAATGCAGGAATTTTATCAAACCGTAGCGCATAAGCGTCTTATCTGGTAGGACAAAAACCAACACAAACAGCCGGAAATACCAATCCAGCTAAGCCGACTAGACCGAACTCCAATCCAACAGAAAATCCAAGGAATTTCTGTTTTACTTTGAGAAAATGACATTGATTGTACATTCCCTCAAAGCAACCTTCCATATGAGTTCAGTGCATCCTCAAGGCAAAAAAAGTCTAGTACACACTCCAATGACTCAAAAAAATCACGGAGCTAGCACGGACGTCCTTCTTCGCCAAGTCTCATTTAGCTTTCGTCGTGTGCTTCCAAGGGATTGTTGTAATCTTTCTTTGCTTTGACGACGTTGCCGCTCTTCAGGACTCTCATTTTGCCTTTTGCGTTCATGGAATCGTCTCGTCCGTTCCAGATTTTGACGACGCTTCCGCTCGTCGGGAGTCTCAGTCACTGGTACGATGAACTCCGAAGAGGAATGTGTTTCATCACGACGGGTAATTTCTTTAGGTGTCTTTGGATTCAAATCGGTAGACGTTCGGGTACTCCGAAGGGCATTTCCTTCCGATATTGATGGATTTGAAGTCGTGAGTGTTCGGAGACTTTCGGAATTTGTTTCTTCATCCTGAGAACTCAGTTTCTTCGTCTGAACTTCAATTCTATGCTGATGAGTCGGTATTGAAATATTCATGTGACACAAGGTAACTATGTAATGTTTCTCCGCAGTGTGAGAACACAAATTATGTCCGTGGTCTCCCAATACATGATCGTTACGTTGAACAGAAGTACAGAATTTGAATCCACACAAAGTGCAGAGGAAATGTTTCTTAGCTCCATGATTAGAAAGTTCAAGCATCGTAGGAAATCTCGAACTACACAAAGTACACTCGTAACTTTGAATGGTGACGTTCATTTCTGGTGTTTCCACAAGTGCCACTGGAAAAACCGTTTCAGTATTTTCTTCATCAATTAAGCTCCCCATGAAAACTTCAGCTACTTCTACTTCCGTAATTACGGAGGTGACGTGTCCATATTTTCAACGTTACTTCGTCCTGGTAGTCTGCTGTATCATAAACAAATTTCGTGAACTATAATTAAAATAATTATATTAATAATAAAATCTTACTCCATTTTTGAAAATGAAACTGAAATTACTTTTCCGAATGACTTTCATAATTTTGATCATCAAAGAGTCGTAAATCCGGTAGTATACTCTCCGCGTCCAAACCACACTTGTAACTCTTCTGTCCAGTGTGAGTTTTCAAGTGGCGTTGCAAAGCTGCACTGTTGGACAAAGATTTTCCACACTCCTCGCACGTTTTCTGTTCCAGAGTCTCACTCGCGAAACGTTTTTCCTGGCGTTCTGCAGTCGCGTCAATCCTTCGTTTTCTTTGTTCAGGTGTCTCATTATTAGCCAAATGTTTTCTCCGGCGCTTTGCATCAGCCACAATTCTTGTAGCTCTCTGCTCGTTTCAACTTTTTCCTCTTCATCAATTGATAGGCCCATGAATAATTCACCCACTTCTTGTTTAATATCAATACTGTCCATATTTGCATTGCTTTGTTTCGGTGTTCAGTCAGAATAAGACGGAAATATGTGAATGAAAATATTGTTTATTTCTTCTTCTAACTCAAGTGAACGTACACTTTTGAAACTTTTCTGTCCGCTGGTTTAGAATCGTCAAAATCGGGTAGAGAATGAGGGAGAATACACTCCGACTCCAAATATTGAGAATCCGTTTCCCACTCCTCCATTTTCAAAATTTTCACGAATGTTTAGTGCCACACCTACAATCAATTAAAAATTGACCAATTAACACAACTAAATTAAATATTTAAATATTCGTAATAGAGATATTTAAAAACTAACATTTTTCAAATTGTTTTCAAGAAAAGTTCTAAAAATCCCTTGAAATTAAATGTTTCGTTGTCCGTATTTATTTCTCTGACTTTAAAATGAGAATAATAGTTTTCAGAATTGAAGTCACACCGTGATCGCGTAAAAAATTCGGATCGGATGTTCAATTGTCTTCATTGACTTATAATACATTATTTAATTTTACTAATTAATTTACTTAACTGAACGTTAACGAATATAATGGACCGATGAGAAATAAATTAATTTCTTATTGATTGTGTAGTCAGACTACTTCAACTTGATACAAAACTATATATAATAAAAATTCTTTATATTAAAATTGAATTAAACAGTTATTTTTATTGTTTACGACGTCAATTCTTTTGAAATGATAAAATTGTTAATATAAGAATTCAATTGCCAATGTTTTATAGAATAATACCTGTTTTGGGTATATAGTCACGATGTGTCCACCCCTCGGGTTTTGACCTCTGACCTTGTCACCTGTTCACTCGTTTCGAAAATCACATCTGAATTTCGGAATTTCTTGGTTTGTTTTGGAAAATCAAGAAATTAAGTGAAACTTTCACTTAATTTCAGTGAAAGTAAAATTATTGTTCGAACATTCCCAAACCCTACTGTATCTCGGCACTTTTAGCCGCTTAGCCAAAAAACCACGACACCGACACCGATAGCCGCTTAGCCAAAAAACCACGACACCGATAGCCGCTTAGCCAACCGTCTCCAGACTAGCGTCGACTCGACGATTCACATCTTCTTTCCAGCCCTCACTGTCACTGGAGACCATAATAGAGCTGGGGCTCAGTTTGGGAGTATGGGCGGCAGCAACGGCGGAGTTCGTTCCCAAGCGGCTCCGATTTTTTTTTACATTTTTTTTTCGAATTTCATTTCATTTCCTTTAGGTTAGGTTAGGTCAAAAACACCCTACTAGAAATCTGCCGCGCTTAACCTAACAAGAATTTGAAATAGGTAAATTAAAATTAAATTATGCGACCAAGAAATGATGACTGCAAAAAAAAAAACGAAGTTTTTTTTTGCATTTAGCACTTCTTGGTCGCATAATTTAATTTTAATTTAGCGTAGTTAGGTTATATACTTCGTACATTTTCTTGTTAGGTTATGACAATACACATTACATTATGTGGAACAAGCAATGCTACGCGGCTAAAAGTGCCGAGATACAGTAGGGTATGGAAATACGCGGACGGGGTCAGGATCCAGGCATTTGTAGACATACCACGCCACCATACCACCGACAAGGGAAGCATAATAATCAGTATAGTTCAATCGCATCGCAATGAAACGCCTATTGTCATTCAATTAACTAAAAATAATCAGATTTTGACGTTTACGTTTCGTCGCTTAACTTTCACAAGGGTGGATATCGACTTTACTCAAATAGCATATGGGCGGAAATCGACTTCACTCAAATAGCATATGGGCAGATATCGATTTTACACAAATAGCATAAGGGCATAAGCGTCATTTCAACGAAAATGACGACGGTATTTTAAGTACATAATTTTTTTTCTGGATTGGGTTGAATTGGATGTAATTTTTTTCAGTTTTCAACTCCATAGGTCACACAGCATAAACATCAGAAATGAAACGTGGACGATATCTAATACTGTGGATAAAATACCTATTTCTTGTCCAATCAATGCCAAGCCGTTGTTTTGTAATCACCGATTAATATCGGCGTAAATAGGGATGTAGTATGGGGGTTCCCGTTGCTACATGTTGGGACGATGTTAGGTGACCTTGATTACCCTGAGTTTACACCTACTTTCATGAATCGGTAAAGAGCACTAATTAAGTAGGTAACATGGGTCCCACGACGAGAGTCAATGATGGTTGATAATACATTAGTCAAAATGAAGTGTATTCTGAATCTATAGCATAGTCGTAGGCAAGTTCAGTTTAATTATCGAATGCTTTTCTTAAGACCTGATAATGGTACTATTTCAATAATAATATAAACTCTTCTCAAAAGTTGAATTTATTGATTCTATCAACAATGTTTTGGTTTATCAACGATTGTGTAATCTTCCATTAATTTTCGCAGAGCTGTATAAAGGGAGAGTGCTTGGTAAGTATTTCCATTTACAACGGAATGGGCTCTCCGCCAAGACAAAAATGTTTCATTCGTTAAATCTTCAAACGTTTTCACAAAATCCGTATCCTTTATCTCTAATAGAACGTCGGGGACGTCTTGAGCCAGTTTTCCAAAGTCAATCTTTCCAGGAGGATTTGAAAAGTCCAAGTAGAAATCGACAGTCCAGTTACCTAAATATATTACCAGAAATATCTTAAATATTTCCAAGTGAGTGAAATAAGGTCTTAATCATGTTACAAATGAGGAAAAATGCAGAATTGGAAAATTACCTAGAATGTGGTATTGATAAACTGCGCCAGTTTCTTCGATCATGGTTTCAGTGATATTCGCACATTTCAGAAAGTCGATAATTTTTGCAGCGGGAGAATCGGGTATTAGACGAGGATATGTCGTTGTATGAGACGGCTCATTAGGTGTTCCTTCCTCATTTTGTATTGTGTACTCGAATGTCCTTGACGATGGAATTATATCTGTCAAAAATTATATAATTAATTATAAAATTATTAAAATTTAAATTAAATACCAACCATTATCGCTGTCCATGTCGCAGGTGCAGATGCAATTGTCTGGAGACACGGTAGGAGGCGGTGGAGGACTTTCGTCACAGGTTAACAACACAGAGGTCACTTTAGCGCTGAATGACACCCGATTCAAATTTCTTGCATAAGGTGAGTCAAATCTCAAGTCTTCCAAAGTTCTCCCTGGCACACCACAATGACCTTCGTGAAGACTGACGCAAAGACCAGGAGAGATTTTAATGGAATGCATCTTGTCATTGAATTGACGGAAGTCGTCCGAAATTGTGGCGTCCATTCCTCCAGGATTCCAAAATTCAATGCAGTCACCTACTTCCTGCAGTCCGGACAATTCCAGAGCAGTGCCTTTGGATAAAATTTAGATATCATACAGTCTGAGTGGAATGATGGCTTATTGTCTATTTCATTACGTGTGAAATACTCGTACCTTGAAATTTCTTTGAATTGTAAGCAGTGACTCGAGAAGGAAGCGGACATTCGATGATTTCAATTCCCGTAAGGATCGTATTAAACGTTCCCTTAAAGAGATCCAAAGCCCAATGGGATTTTGATGTCGTATCCAGAGTCCTGCCAATACTACCACACGCGTGTTCATGAAGACGAACGCAGACGCCATCTTTGATTTTGATTGAGTTCACTTTGTTGTCAAGTCGGCGTCTATCCTCTGAAATCATGACATTCATTCCAAATGGGCTCCACAAGTCTTCACAGTCTCCAACTTTTTTTAACTCGTGCAAGTCAACCCGTTCGCCTAAAAAATTCACACATTAATTCGTATTCGCTGTACGGTGGGGTGGTCTTGGTGCCAAATTACCAGTAAAATAAATTCCACCGTAAAGTGAAATCAATGGCTCGCCATCTGGCGGGCATTGTATGAGCTGAACAGCTGAAATCATTCCTTGGAGTCCCGCCAGTGAGAAATCCGAAGCAAAATACGAATTTGCGGTTGTGTCTAATATTTTCCCTTTTGTTTTCCAATCACAGTCATGTTCGAATAAACGGACACAAACGCCCTCTCTGAGTTTAATGGACCTCGCCTTGTTGTCAAATCGACGAAGATGTTCGGAGATAATCACATTGTACCCTCTTGAGTTTGAAAATTCTACGCAGTCCCCAATTTTTTCAAGTTCGTACAACTCCAGGGACTCACCTGTTTAAAAGTAAACCATAGATTTGAATGGCTACAAATATCTAATTGTCATCACCTCGGATAGGTGTGGTCACATCCGTTACGGTGTCTTCGCAGTCAAAACTCTTCTTCGAACCGTAACAATTTATAACTAACTTCCAATTAACTAGTCAAAGAAATGCGAATATTATAATGTCGAAAAGTAACCCAGAGTAGTAGGAAATTACAGGACATTCTCATGTTACCCCATTTTGCTTACTATTTGGGTACTGTACACCGTGTAACAAAAAGATCGAGACCACCTTTCATTTTTTGTGACACAATTTGAAATTTATGCTACTTAGGTGGTCTAGATCTTTTTGATACACTGTGTACTCACTTCGAAGAACGAAACATCGTGTTTTTAGAATAATATTTTGAAAAATAAGTATTTGGTTACCCATATTGTCATTAGCGGCGAATAGGGTAACCGGTGGTTGAAAACTACTGCCACTTGGGCATGGGATTATTTTGACGGCTGAAATGATGGAATTGAAACCCGCCAATCCAAAATCAGAGACCCATGGAGAGTGTGACATCGTGTCCAACGTCTTCCCCTTCAAGGTCCACGCGCAGTCGTGTTCATATATGCGAACGCAGACGCCATCTTTGATATTAATTGATTTGGCTTTGTTGTCAAATCGACGTAAATGTTCAGAAATCATAACGTTGTAGCCCTTAGGATTCCATAATTCTTCGTAGTCTCCGATCTTTTGCAGTTTCGTCAGGTCAATCTTCTCTCCTGTAGTCAAAAAGGTGCATCATTGTGGTAACTTGACCTAAATGACCCTATACATTTTATAAATGTGTGTGACCCATGACATTACCCTGTTGATTAGTTCCGGCATAAAGTGATACGAGAGGACTTGAAGGGCATTCAATTATTTGAACTGCAGAAACAATTCCATTCAATCCCGCCAATGCAAAATTTGATACCCAAGTAGAATTTGGAGTTGTGTCTAAGATTTTTCCTCTGGTTGTCCAATCGCAATCGTGTTCAAATAGACGGACGCAAATATCTTTTCCAAGACTAATTGATTGAGATTTCTCATTGAATTTAGTCCAGTCGGGTGGATCAAATTTACCCGTTCTCACCAGTCCTTTGCAATCTCCAACTCCATTCAAGCCAGTGAGAAAAAACATTTCTCCTGTAATTGATACAATACATTACATCACATCAATTGAGGTTCACCCAAAAATTCGAATAATTGTTTCGAAAGTGATAGATTAGACAACATTACTGAAAAAGTGTACTGTTTTAGTGCGCAAGTCAAAAAATCTTACTGGAATGACGAGAAAAAAGATAAAGTTTACTGAAGGATTCTGACACTTTTCTCAGAAATTAAACAATTTTACTCGAGAAGCCAATTTCACCGAATGTCTGGAGTTTTACTGAAGAAAATAATATTTGGAGTTATAATTAGTAATAGAAAATTGCTTGAGATGTTGCATTTTTACCGAAAAAGTCAACAAATTTACAATAAGAGGTCTATAATTTTACAAAGAAAGTCAACAATTTGATTGAAAGACGGACAATTTAATACCAAAAGTTAATTTTATTGAAAAACTAGACTTTCTTTTACTGATTAAGTCAACGATGTTACTGAAAATGTTAAAACTTATCAAATAACATGAACATTTTACAGAAAATCTCAACAACATTACTGGAAAAGTCCAAAGAGTCAACAATTTTAACTCACCCTTGAAGTTTGGTTGTGCGTGTAAAGTTACATTCACGTCATTCCCAAATTTAAGGATAGAACAAATTGAACTATCCGTTAAAACCGTCAAAACCAACACTATTGGCCAGAAATTCGCCTAAAATAGAATCAATTAAAATACCCGTGTTTATTTTTGTAAGTGTAGTGAGAAAACTTACCATGGTGTGACAAAAAATATTTATTTAACCTATTAATGGAATTAATAATTTTTATTAGAATTATTAGAAATACACTGAACGAAGTTGACTCTAAATTTTGACTGGTGCGAATTTGATTGAGAAAAATTGAGTAAATCTGTACTCAACGAACTTATTTCTCAATCTTTATCTCTTGTAGGTTCTACGAATTCAAAGATAAGCTCGTGTTCATATCAATTTGCGATGTCTCCTGAGAATTAAGCAGGACGTGCAAAGTTTTGATAAAGATGCAGCACACACACACACACACACATCTAATACAAATTACATTGACATGAATATTATTTATCACTCCTTGGGGTCAAACGTTAAGTCAAACATCAAGGTTGTCACTCATGCCTTCAATACTTATACGATATATATATATTTGTCAAATAAAACATTCTGTCATTTCTACGTATTTCATTGGAAATGTTGAAGCAGACATTCTTCAAAGAGGTGCAAATATTTGTTAGCCTACCGTACAAATGTTGATATTTTGTCGCCCAATTCCACTGAACATGTAGAGAGTTGAAGATGTGAATCAACTAATTTTGTGCGTATACTAGCGCACGGGGCCAACTGGCCATGTTTATGTACACGGGAAGCAACTCACGCGCCCGCCTATCACGAGAAGAATGAACAATGGAGAATCAACTTAATTTCTCCAAACAAGTCGAGCAATATTTTAAAATGTGCGTAAGAGTATAGCGAAAAGGCCACATACATGGGTTTAATAATAATTTTCGGTATATGCTACAAAAATGCTCAACTAAAGAGTCTTTCATGCTGACTTTTATTTAAGCGCTAGCCAGCGCCTTACGACCGTTGGATGTTCAATGAGATTAAATTGAAATACCAGAGAGATGCCATACCTCTTCGCCAAAAATGATGAGACATGTATGGCGAAGAGGTCCAGAAGAATCCTGCCACCATGCAGCCCCAAATCTATCTTACGTTTGCGTTGTTGTAATATTTTATAAATTCATTTATTCCTAATTACACAAGTGAATGCTAATTACACAATTGAGTGGTGAATTACATAAGTGAAGGCTAATTACACAAGAGAATGCTAATTAAGGAAGTGAACAATAATTACAAAAGTGAATGCTAATTACACTATTGAGTGCTGATTACATTAGTGAATGCTAATTACGTAATTGAATGCTAATTACGCAACTGATTGCTAATTACGTAATTGAGTGCTAATTACATAAGTGAATGTAAATTACGCTACGCAAGTGAATGCTAGTTACAGGAGTGAACAATAATTACAGAAGTGAATGCTAATTACGTAATTGAGTGCTAATTACATTTGCAAATGCTAATTACACAGGTGAATGCCAATTACACAATTGGATTTCTAATAACACAATTGAATGTTTATTAGACATACATATTAATGCTAATTACGCGTTAGAAACATGAGTATTATTTTGAGATGTTTGCATTTGAATGGGCTTACTCGACTAATCTAACAGCGTTATTTGTGAATGGGAGAGTGGGTGGACTCCCAAACCGACCTCCTAAAAATCAAATTAATACGTAATTGTCTTCCAAATAGATTTTATAGTTTCGTAAGAAAACTGCAGGCAACTTCTCAGAATATACAATAAAAAGGTAATTATAGCTCAATGCTGCGAGAAATAGGGTTAATGTCGTTATACGGGTATTCCAAGCTGAATTGACCAATAAAAATAAATCAATACGCAACGGCGTTGTAAGAAGCCACTGTATATTATGGTAAAATTAATTAATAACTCTCTGCAGAGAAATGTCGACGAGGTTATATTCTTTTGTCTCCGGGTGTAGTCACTGCCGGCAAACGTAATTCTTAACTGCTTAGCGTAGAGATTTAATACGAACATTCTAATACCTCTAAATTATTGACATGGAAAGTAAAGAAATATTTACTAAATACTATAGAACTAAAGATACTTTTAAAATGTTAGAAGCAAGCTGATGGTAGTCTGAACAATGAAGTCTCCAACCAAACTCTTGAATGACTGTGTTGATAGCGTCAAGAGACCAGTCGCTTTGACGACAAGTGGTGGACAAGACTTCAAAAATCGGGCATCGACTTTTGATAGAAGCGGACAATTTTGCAGGTAAGATCGCTTGTATTGGCGCGAATTCTCTGTCATTGTATTCGCAAGTGCAAATCCGATTTTACAAAGTGAGAGGCAAAAGAAAACTATGGATGTGACGACAAGCGAAAACACAAGATTCAGCCGTGTTGCAAGTTTGACAGAAATATAGAATGAGCAAATAATGATCAAACTGCCAACTGAAACTCCTATGCCCAAAACTAAACTGCTCAGATCGCGATAGAACTGGTTGAGGATCTGAAGTTCGCGAAAGCGTATTTGGTTGTTTGTTCCATCCATTTCCTCGACATTTTCTTCCTTGTACCTTTTGATTAATAGATATATGTATTAATAAATGCATGTGGTGGAACATAATCGCCTGACCATGCTTCTGCGGGACTGTAAGAGGAATTCGGACAAAATGAGATATAATGGATTCTACTGAAGATGTTTAGAAGATAATACAATTTCCAAGGACCTGAGACACCTTAAAATCCGATGGCGATGGCAAAGGTAAATTAGAAGTCGGCATAGAACTTTCATAATATAATAATTTTGACCACGATTTCAAATATCTCAGCACGTTTTTTACGAAAGTTTCGAGGATAAGCAAAAAAAGTTCTACTTCATTTTTAAAAATATTTCCAGGCCCCACTCAGAGGATGCGAATTTACTAAAAAAATGGGTGTCGGGTCAAAGTCCTGTCGTGCCTATCCCTTGTAAGACATAAAAACACCTAGTATACATATCTTACACTTTGTCCCGCTCCCGCTTATCGAGCTACTGTAGCGAGAGATTTTTAAAGTACACTCTGCATATAAATGGTGATTTGAAATACCAGAGCGATTCCAGCCAATGTGTATTGCCATTGACGTGTAGGAGCGATACGTACAAATAAATCAAAATACAGATGACATCTACGATGAAGAGATAGGAGAAGAATCCTCCCACCATGCAACTCCAAAGCATACTCCCACTGTTGTAATATTTCAAGAACGTAAACTCAATTTGAACCATCCAAAAGACGACAGGACCGGCACACGCCAAGTCAACTAGCATAACGGCGCTCATGGTAAGAGCAAAATCTTCAAGTCCATCCCTCAGATTTTCCGTATGACCATCTTCAAACAAAAACGTTTGGAAGTATTTTTCAATGAAAATTGTATAATCGAACTTACCCCAATTACGACTGAAGAGTAGAAGTGTGTTGAAGAAGCTCTGATCGGTTTTGCAAAAGTTGAATATGTGGATTTGTGTGAGCAGAGCCAGCAAAAGTATTGCAACGAAATCCACAATGAAGATGGTGTCGACAACATCAGGGTCGTCATTTCGAAGGTGTTGTATCACTTTGAAGGAAATGTCCAAAATATTTAGTGTCATGTTGAAAACCATAATATTTCTTCGATGTTTTGTGTCGACCAATTCCAATTCCTTATTTTTCACATTCCACTTGAAGGGAATGCAACGAAGGAATGAACCCACCCTGATTGGGTACATCATTCTTTTCAATGTAATATCTGAAATCATGTTTACGACAGGCCAGACGGTAGGTTACTCGTCGCACGGAAGGTTAGAGTTGAACTGGATAATTTGGAAAGAACTACTTCGTCTCCTCAATGGGAACCTGGTATTCAAGCACGGGGAGCCGAATAACTGAGTCTCCCGCCTTTCAGCCCAACCTGACACTAAGATATGACTTCGTGGAATGCCTTATTTATAAACACCGTTGCCCTCAGCGGCGCCAAAGACCGCTTGGGTGAAAACCGCTATCAAAATTTGGAGTAAATAGTCTGCATTATTTTAATTTATATAGAAATTCAGCTTTTTCGATAACGTTAACGGCACAGCAATATCTCAAAAAGTCCTGAAAAATTTGAAAGGAATGTTAGCATCTTTTTTTAGAGAATTAATGAATAATTTTGGGCGTCCACCAAATGTATATCTCAGGTTTTGTTCGACTCGCCCCAATTGTGCTGGGCGGCCGCAAATATTTGCCACCCTGTACATACTTCGTTAAGCTGTTAGGTACCTACATTTCAGCTCCACCGAATCTATTAATAGCAATGGCTTACTCCAACTTTACATACATTCTCGATTTCGGATTGAGTTTTTATAATTTCACAGCTTGTGAGGTTTTGGAACATAGGTCTACCGTTCCACTCACGTGTCAAGAAGTACCTCGGACTCCAGAAACCGAATAAGAACCAGACAGTGTCATACCTTGAAGAGGACATTTGAATAGTCGGGATGTAAATTATAAATGATGGGAGTTATTGTTCACGTTGTTTTTATTTTCCCGTTATGCTCTGGTTACCGGTATTTCCAATTGACTTAAGAGGGGAATTGTTCATTTTGTCAAATAAACTTTACCAAGAAAAATTCTGGTAGGAATATTTTACTTGAGAATAAAAATTTGATGACAACACGCCTCTCTAATATCACGTCTAATACGTCGTCATTTTGCAGGTGTTGTATCAGTTTGAAGGAGATGTCCAAAATATTTAGTGCCATGTTGAAGATCATGAATTTTTTTCGATGTATCGTGTCGGCCAAATCCAATTCACTATTTTTTTCATTATATTTGAAGGGAATACAACAAAGAAATGAACCCATCATGACTGGGTATGCTATTATTTTCAATGTAATATCTGAAATCATGTTTACGCCAGGCCACACGCCACGGGATAAATCGCACTTGTGGTAGGTTAGACTGGAACTGGATAATTTGGAGAGAAGTTCTTCTAGTTCATCAAACCCTAGGAATCAAGCACAGGGAGGCAAAAAACTTTGTCCCTCCCGCCTTTCGGCACAACCTGACAGAACTGAGAAAAACTGAGGCATGATTTCGTGAGATACTTTAATACTGAAACTCGTTGCCCATGGCGGCGATGACCAGCGTTTAGCTGAAAATCGACATGAAAAGCTTGACGCAGTGAAATATGAGAATACGATATTTCAATTTGTAGAAGAATTCACCATTTTCAAGAAGCAATCAAGAATATCTCGAAAGATCCTGAAAAATATAAATAAAATGTTGGGATCGGTTCATTCTAGTGAGGGCCTTGACCATTCAACGTTCAAAATTCCTTTCATCAGTGTGGAATTTTACTTATGAGGGGAACGTCAGGGCGGGTATGCTTAGAAAAATTTGAATTCCTACCATTGATAGCTGATGCAATGAGACATCTTCCATGGGGGGTCGCTCCACCCTCATTTTTTGTTTAGGTCACTAAAGTCGACCTTTGTTTTGTTTTCAAGTATGGCACTGGTACTGTGAGTGGAATGACCGTTCTGCCACGTCCCTGTTCTCGATTCGGCGCCTATCGCTCGCTCAGTAAGTGACGGAAGTGGAAAGACGGCAAAGTGAAGAAATGGGAGGCGTAGGACAAACACACTGGCCAGACTCATCAACACTGTAATAATTCAACACAAAGGTCAACTTTACTGACCTAGTCCTAAAATGTGGGTGGAGTGACCCTCCACTCAAGATTTCTCATCGCATCAGCTATCAATGGCATGACTGCAAAATACATATCTCAGGTTTTGTCCGCGTGGCTCGCGCCCATTGCATTGTGTGGACGCAACAGTTATTCCCCACCCTGTACATACTTCGCCAAGTTCATACTCATACTGCTACGTGCCCACATTTTAACTCGGCCGAATTCAATCATGGCAATGCCTTACTCTAACTTTACATGCATTCTCGCTTTCGATTTGAGTTTTTATTATTTTACGTTTTAATTTAACAGCTTGTGAGGCTTCATAACATACGTCCATGAGACACACCGTGTCAAGAAGTACCTTGGATACCAAAATACGTACAAGAACCAGAAAGTGTCACCTTGAAGAGGACATCTGAATAGTCGCAATGTAAATTATAAATGATGAGAGTTATTGTTCACGTTGTTTTTATTTTACCGTTATGCTCCGGTTTCCAGAATTTCCATTTGAACTAAGAGGGGAAGAATTCATTTTGGCGAATAACCTATACCCAAAAACATTCTGTTGGGAATATCTTATCCAAAAATAGGAATTTGATGTCAATACGACCCTGTAATCTCATGTTTTCAATGAGAAAAGCCAAATCCTAAACAAAAAACTTAATTATACTTAAACCTGAGCTACTTTTGGAAGCTGAGTTAGCTTGAGTATTATTTGAAGACGTTAAAATGAAAACTTAAAGTGAAATGTAATGGCGCAACTTCAAAAACGGGTATACAGTATCGGCCATAATAGTACGAACGAACGACAGGCACAGTCTTGTGTAAACTTGAATATCTCCTTTAGATTTAAACGTACTGCTTAATGTAATATATCGTTGGATAGCCTATTTCATGCAGAACCAAAGGAAAAGGGTCTGGAATGTCTTCGAATGAATGGATTGGGATTCTATCCAACCTTGTCCAGACTCGCCAGTTTTAGCCGGACAAAAGTAAACAAACGACTGGCGTTTATTTCACTGCCTACTCCGAATTTCGAATTCTCTATTCCAGACTAGTAAAATTATTTCACACACTTGCACCAGTTTACGTCTTAGAGTTCTCTGGAAGTGCAATTTTCATTTCCAAACGTACCACGTAAGCCATGACGAAAGGAAGGCCGGTGCCCATTGCAACTCGTGATCTTGTGGTACAAGATTGTTTAACGAGAACGGACTCTTTGGCCAAAATTGGCGAAAAATACAATCTTTCCAAGGGAATAGTGCATACTATCTTCAAAAATTATAAAAACAATGGAAATGTAGAGAATCGTCCAAAACCTGGACGTCCGAAAGTGTTAACAATCAGAGTCGATGAGAGAGAGAGTCGAAAGAAATGGTCATGAAAAGAGGTATGTCACACACCCACTTACCGTCGAATGAAATGGTCATGAAAAGAGGCATGTCCAACACACTGAATGTCAAAAAAAATAAGTAATGATGACCAACATGACACATACACTGAACGTCGTAAGGTTTGCACAACTAATATCCGACTACTCATTGTCTAAAGAGTAGCGTTGATCAAACTCACCGTCGAATGAGTAGCGTTGATTAAAATACTCAACGTCGAAACAGTAGCGTTTGATTATAAGACTCAACGTCGAAAGAATAGCGATGACAGGCAGACACCACAAGCACTTATAACCGAAAAGTGGCATTGCCGAATAGAAACACGACACGGGCACAACGACTCATTTACGAAAGAGTAGCGTTAATGAAAATACTAGCCGCCGCAAGAGTTACGTTACTCACGACGGTGCTGCATAGTTGTAGGGAAACACGACACGATAAGTTGAACTCAAATGCCAGAAAAATGCTTCTAAAGTGCTTCCATTTTTGTACGATAATATTGCTTTATTGCCATAATTTCGGGTTTTTATATTGTGCTCTGCGAGTGAACCGGAAGTCAGGAGGTCGTTATGAAAGTAGACCGAACAAGTCAAGAGCGTCTGAGTATGCTCAATTACATGGCAGCCAAGCTTGAAGTAAAACGAATCGAAATAGAAGCGAAATTATAATTGTATTTTGTATTTGCTCTGAACCCCAAAAATATAACTTAAAATTCTTGCTCACCCTCTGCTGCAATATTGAAAAAAACATATTTTTGTGCTTCAAGGTCTATGGTTTTACATACTACAAAAAGTGCTTATTTTTTCAAAAAATAGCATTTTTTTCTTTTGGTCCGTTTGACAAAACACCAAATTATTGTTGCCATCGCTTCCTCCCATTTGTAATGTAGTCAGGATGTTTCATTACTGGTAACTCAAACCCGTAAAACATACCGTCACCAAACTACCCAACAGGAAGCGCATTTAAAAAAATTGCTGCAGTATTTCCAGTGTAGGTTTACACTATGTGCATTAAGATACCGCTGCTTATTGATTGGGTTTAAATAGTCAAGTACCCCTAGAAGTAATTCAAAATTGTTGACCAACGAACTCAGCCGGAGCTATGGCCTTAGGGTCACGGACACCAAATCTGAAGTGATTCTGGTAAGAAATACGGCCATGAGAGTGCTAACACACGCACCCACCCACGGACATGGACAAATGTATAACTCAGACTTGCCGTCATTCGCAATAAATTGCAAGCAGGTAAAATGCGAAAGACCTACACTGACCGTCGAAAGAAAAGGGCGTAGCAGTAAAGCTTATATGGGTTATGGATGTTAAACATGACAATCTCTGACCATCGAAAAAAAAAAGTGGGGTAATCGTAGCACATAGATAGCAACCACTCACCATCGAAAGAATTGGATGTAGTAGTAAAATACCACAAATCGCTCACCGTAAAGAGCATGGATGTATCGAGTGTTTTGATCGAGTAATTTGAAATTAAATGACAACTCAATCCGGGGGTCAAATCCTGTTGCCCAGGAAACGAAGTCACCAACGTCATACGCGAAACAAACAACGCTTCTTCGAAAGAAAATCTGATTAAATTTTCGGCTACGATAAAATTAACGTTGATTAAGATTGCCCTACACGTTTACCTAATTTAAATATTAAAGTGTCTCAACCTGAAGTCAAAAGTCGTTTTTGGTCATTGTCCGGTGAAGCCACGGGCCCCTTGATTACGCAAACCAAATTTGAAGCCGATACCTCACGTAACGAAACGTGTAGAGATGGAAGCACAAATGAACGATTTGTTGATTTTTAATTCATGTCTGCGGTTCAACCCGAAGTAAGTAGTACTCATTGTCCGGTTAAGCCTTCATTTAGTACACGGTAAGAAAACATTAACTGCGCACTTATGACTTATCTACTTTTCGATGAAATTTTTTTTCATCGTCATCCAAGGACAACCTTATGCCACCCTGTGTTAAATTTTTTTCTACTTTCCGATGATTTTTTAAACAATTTTAAGCTCATCCGAGGTCACCTAAGGTCAACCCCATGCCCCCCTGTGTTCCAATTTTTCTTTTCTTATTTTCCGGTGATTTTTTTAACATTTTCAAGGTCATCCGAGGTCACCTGAAGTTAACCCCGTGCCCCCCTGTGTTAAATTTTTTTTCTACTTTTAGATGCAAAATTTTTTGTTTTTCGAATTCATCAAAAGGACCCGCCTATACATGGTACTATATGCGTAAATTACAATAGAAATCTTGATGTTAGACCTGTGATATCTTAAGTTTTCCGTCGGTTGGCACTTTCGGACATGTACAACTTGACTGACCTGTGGAGTACGTCCAAAATGCAAAAGAGAACAGGTGCTACTGTTTCGTTCCTTCCCTGATAGCCGACGTCAGAAGTCACGCCTGAGGCAATTTGACCTCATCGATTTCGTGATGACCGCCTGCAAATCGTACATCACTGGAAAGCCTATGAACGTTCATGGGCTTTCCACTAATACAAATCCCAGCTCGGTGCGTTGACCCTAGCGGTCACGATCGAGGGTCGAATGTCAAAAACCGAATTTGGTTTTTCGAGTCAAGTATTGCCCGGAGGTAATTTCTAACGACGGATTCCCCCGTTCCGAATTATTAGGAAACCGTCGAAGAACCAAACCACGCAGATATTTCGAAATCTGCGTAAAGTTGCGTGGCGACGTCAGAGGTCACCAAATTTCTTTCATCGAAAAGATTGAAAAATATGTTCTACACATTGGGGCATGAGGTTGACCTCAGGTGATACGGATGACATTATGTAGAATAGAAAACAATTAACACACGGGGATGACCTCGGGGACCTCGGATGACCTTAAAAAATTTCATCGAAAAGTAGAAAAACAAATACCAGGTTTTTGGTCAAAAACTATGTGTATTCTTAGGTTGAGAGATTAGCAGGCATCTGTTGTGGAGAAAGCTAGTTCCAAATCCGATTATGTTGACATTTCTTTTCAATTCATATCTTTGTAAAGACTAATGATGGACGATGGACCGTCCAACTCCGAACGACTAATCTTATTTCTGACAATGCTTGACTGGTATAACAAATTCCACAAAACGCCACATTTTGTCCTTGAAGAATATAAATAGGAATTCGGGTAGGCAATACCGATATGGATTTAAGAATTTGAATGCAATCGCCAGCCAATCAATCTAAAAATTTGACAGCCCTTGGAAAAAATTTCCTAGTAAGGGCTGAACTAAAATGTGACTATGCAACGGTGCCACACTCAAAATGAACCAATCGATTCTATATGTTAAGGGAGTTCCAAAAAGGTCACATTTTTCCATATCTCCGCCCTTCTTGCTCAAATAATCCCATTATTCTTCCCAAATAGTGACTTGGGTCTGGTCTTTCTTCATATTTCTATATCCTTACTGATAAACTGGTGAAAGTCTGTGACCTGAGACCTTTGTTGAACGAATAGTCTGGATTTCTTTTACAGATATTTTATTTATACTCAATTTTTTAAAAGTAAATTGAATTAAGGATGTAGGCCATGACAGCTAGAGCCATTCCAATAATAATGAATGTAACGGCTAAATTAACACCTTCTCCTTGGTCCGGAAGTAGAGATGTCTTTCGTCCCGCTTGTGCTGCTCCCATTCTCTACAAAATAATTTTAAAAAAATGTCAACACTTTGTTAAAAATACTTACAATAATTTACACTCAGTTCAAGACAAAAGTCAAAGGATGAAGATTTCGACTTTTCATAGGGTAAAGTGGTCTAAATTTCTCCACCCGGCAACAAGTGATCTAACTTTCGCCCCTCATTGACTATACAAGAATAGATCTTTTAAAACACGCCCACAAACGGCGGAGGCGAGAATTAGCGCACATTCCACAGAATGGGGAAAATTCCCCTCTAATAAAGAAATGTGATAACTTTCGCCGATTTTTTAGCACACAAATCACACAATTATACCCGGACTAGATACAACAGAAGTCGGTGTTCTAAATTTCGAAAGGAGTGGGAGGAGCTAAAGCCCGTCTACCACAAAAAGAAATGGCGAAAGTTAGACCACTTTACCCTACTTGTCATAACCTCACCACTTGATTGGTTCATAAATTTAGAAAATATAAATTAAATTGATAAGAAAATAATTAACTAATTCATAAGGTATTTACTAGATTATAAACAAAAAATATTTTAGTCGATGAGGTTTCACAATTAATTAATTTAAACAAAAATAATTTAAATATTTATAAAATTTAAATATTTATATATTTATTTTTATTTTTATTACTCTCACTATGCCACAACTTATTTCTCGACGTACAAGGACCCAGCAATGGGATGTGCAGTAACGGTATAAAATAAAATATAATAAATAAAATAATTGCAAACCTTTGTTCCAAAAATGAAACAATCCAAAGTCAAAATCTGATAGACAGGAAATCAAAGCGGTTACTAAGATTATAATAATACAACGTGAATCTACGGAGGACAAAGCCAGACTCTCACAGTAACCACCTTCTCTAAAGAGTTGAGTTAAGAAGATTGTGCTCATTTTTTATAATGACGGTTTTATATTTTTACACTACGACTGGGAGCTGGGTGCCAAGAATTTTCATTATTATTAGAATCATCCCAAAAAAAATTACTCAAGACTAGAAAATACAAGATGCCATGAATTTGCATGTTCTACATGCAATTTTGCGTACTACGCCTAGACTGTACAGGGTGGGTCATAAGTAACTGTTAGTTCGCCGTAATTCTTTCAATTGAGTAGTGACAAATCAAAAAAAAGTGAGATAGCCATTCTACGTTTCAATTTTTTTGAAAAGTTTTAGAAAACATTCAGAAATCTTCAAAAAAAATTAAAAAAATGTGAAGATATTCCAAGATTGACAAAATTTGTGACACACCCAAAACCAATAAAACACTGCGGACACTGACAAGGTACACTTGGGAGGTGAAGCTTGAGTTTTGAGTTCTGACATACACTGGGTGTTAGACCAACTTATACTGATAAGAAATCGGTACTTACTTTTTTGTCAATCTAAAATGGACGCCCTCCAGAGGTCACCAAAGGTCAACACTTTTTGAAAGGAGAGAAGGGGGGACCCTTGGAAACTTGATTTTACACGGGTTAAATCAAATAGGAAAACAAAGTTTTTGAGTTTCGTGACAACACTATATTTAGACCTACACTATAGACGTTATGCAACTCTCAAGCTCTCCTGTGTTGAGAATTTGTCCAAGTTTTTGACCGAAACATTTTTTTTTCTAGTTTCTGATGGAAATACTTTTGGTGACTTTTTCAAGGTCATCCGAGGTCACCCCCGTGCCACCTGGGTAAAAAAAATTGTGTCCCTAGTTTTTTATGAAATAAATATTGGTGACCTTTTCAAGATCATCCGAGGTCACTTGAGGTCAACCCCATGCCACCTGGGTGGTAAAAAAAATTGTTTACCTAGTTTTTGATGAAATAATTATCGGCAGCTTCTGGCAGCAAGAGGCTAACTTGGTCGTCGAGATGCATTGACCAATACAGTAATAAAATGTTAGGGAATACAGTGCATCTGTAGGGCTGGCTACATACTTCGCGAAATGTATAAATCAGTTTTTGACAGACAATCGATGATTTAAGTGAAGGAATATGTAAAATAATATGCTCCACCGCCGACCATTCCTCGTGTGCGGGTCGTTACTTGCCTTCATTTTGCTATTCCACCTAAGATATTAATAGAGTTAAATATAACTAATCTCACCACGCACGGGTGCACGGGTGGTAATGGTGGGAACAACACAGGACAAAAAATTTACCATACTTCTATAATTATAATTCAATTCAGGAGCGTGGCGGGAATACACGTAGCTCAAATCACCCAACCCGAAATTTCAGTTAATTTTTGAAAATGTGAGTTTTCAA
>JAQFYE010001890.1:0-20456 GCA_034694305.1 Protaphorura glebata | reverse complement strand
TCTGTTGACCAAGTTTATATAGCAAAGTACCCCTAGTAGTGGTCCGATCAGGTTGTCCAACGAACTTAACTGGAGCTGTGACCTAAAAGTCATGCATGCCAAGTTTGAAGTATATGGGACAAAAACTATGAAAACTAGAATGGCGACAGACAGACACACACACACACACACACAGACACACACCAAGGACAATTGTATAGCTCAGTCGTTCCGCCTTTCGCAATAACACGAGCTTTCTATTGTAATTAGCAAACCTGAAGACCGATTCAGATATAGAAACTAATTATTATTATTTGTATTATTATTAATGGTTGTTGCATTCGGAAACTAAAAGTCTGATTTTATTAGGACGAATTCTGGAGAATTGTGAATTATGAATAAGTATGTCAACTTTTAAAAATTTCGAAGTCCAGTAGGAGCAGAACTCCTGAAAACATGGGTTTTCGTACAAAGTAGGGAGTCAAAAGCCGTTCAGAAAAGTCAAACCAGGTGTCCTGACCTCCAGAATAAAGGATTTGTCGGCGGTTCCTTTCATTCTTCCAGAACCATCATTTTTCAATTTTTCAATTTTTTTCGAAAAAAATCCCAATTTTGGCATGGGACATAACATGTGAATTTTTAATGAAGACGTGGACCCCCTAAACCATTTTCTAAAATTTGAATTTTTGAAATATTTTATTTTGCATCATTCCTCAGTGCCGAGTGCCGTCGTTGTGATTTAATTGAAACTAAAGAAGTGGGCCATAGAATTGTCAGTCACACATGAGAATGATGCAGAATAAAATATTTCAAAAATTCAATTTCTGAAAAATGGTTTCATGCTAGAAATTTCTTACAGTTAATGTTTTAATTCTTTATTAAACCTTGGGAAGAATTATTCAATAATTAAAAAGAAATCTTCAGTGGAAAAAATGTCATTCGTACGGAAACTTTGTGCGTCCCAAGGATCAAACGGTTGGGTTTGAATCAAACCCAACACAAACATGACAACTGCCGCTCGACGGATTCTTTACAAACAAATTTCATTTCAATTACTTCGCAAATCTTCATATCTTCTGGCTTTGTCTTGTACGGAAATAAGACATTTGTGTCAAATAATACATCACTTGATTAATATCTTAATCAAATTTATTCGAAATACAGAAAATTCCTTTTTCGTCAATAACTATCAGCAAAAGCCACTGTGAAATTGACGTCGAATATTGTGTGCGTTATAAAACTGTGTTCGTTCGGTATTTCGGTGAATTTACAAAAGCACTCAAGGAATTGTGTAAAGTCGATGTAATTGTGTTCCCCGTAAGGTTGTTTCCTGTCTCTGCAGAGCGAAGAAAAGACCTTGACCAAAGTGGTGACCACGAATAAGGCTCCAAAGAATCCAATCCACCTCGTACACGAATAACGATTAACTGAATGCAAATTATGCAGTTTTAAATTAATACGGTGTTAGTCAGAAATAAATCGGTTTGGGTGAAGGCACTAGTATTCATTGGCTACGAAAATCAGAATTGATTCCGAATGGAATCGACCTCCTCTTGTTAGACAAAGGACAATCTGACTATTATTACTATTATTAATTAGATGGATCGGTCACCAGATAGCCAGGATTGGATAAATTATAATTGAAATAAAACGAGATTTGTATTTTGTAATTAGCAAATCCGAAGACCGGTTCAGATTTGGAAATTAATTAGTGTTATGCTGTCCAAAAAACTTGTGACCTAAAAATCTTTATCCAGTAGGACAAATTACGGAGAATTGTGAATTGGATTCGTAGTGTGTCAAGTTTTAAAAACTCCCATCTACGTTGGGTACGGGCAGAACTTTCAAAAACTTGCTTTACTTTTCCATTTCACCCATTTCACGATGTGTTAATTCTTAGCCTTAGGACTCGGACAATTCGAATTCCAGAAAGCTACGAATCGGAATCGAAATATGTTATTCATTGATATATTCTATGGGATTCAGATTTACATTTTCCCATTAAAAAATTAAAATTTTGAACTCACAGATAATAATTTTTTATAGTTATCCGGATATCCGGACTGATAATTTTTACAGTCTGAGATATTACTGGAATCGTGTAGTGTAGTACAGACTGAGATCAAAAACATACGAAAGTTGCTTGACGGGATATGCGGGTGGATAATTTAAATTATCCGGCCCACAGACTTCCATGTTTTCTGGGATCTGAGTGCGCACAATGAGATTCTAGTGATATCTCAGATTGTAAAAATTATTCGGCCGAATATCCGATCCATCAATAATATTTTAATTGAAAAGCGAATATAGCATTACTACTTACGACGGCGCCGCATCAATGACAATTCCGATCTGGACACTTGGAAGCCAATCTGTATGAAAACTGAACACTTGGTCAAACATGGAAATGGTCGAAGGAATGCCTCGGAAATATGTGGCACAACGTACTCCACTCCAGCCAGACAGATCAAAGTTGCACTTAAGGAGGCATTCCACACCATACAACTTGAAAAATGAGAAAAATTACCTTACGTAATAGACTAGACTACAAATATTTACAACATTGTGCTCACGTTTAAATAATAAACAAATATTAAATAAAAATACAAAAAAGGTCAAGAAAAATTCAATATCTGTTGACGAATCTGTCCCTATATTGCAAGTCAGTCCACTATTGAATTGATAAATCCATTTAATATAAACAAAGATGTACAAAGAGTAAGATTCTAGTCATAGCTGCGGGCAATCTCCAATAAATTATATTATGGTAATTATAATAATTTGCATGACTATCTATGTCAATTCCCAAATCCTTGAACATGTTAACGACTTCAATCTTTTGGTCTTACAACTTACAAGCTATCAGCCTACCCACCTTTTCGTCTAATTTTGTCATGATTATGTCTGTGTCACTGTCTTCCACGAAAAAACGTCATTTAAAGTTTGTCTTATTTCCTAGTCAAGTTAATTAACATATTTCGTGCAGACTCAAAATCATACTGCATAGCAGAGCTCTCATTTCCCTATGGCCGAGTCCGAGTGGAACAATGAAACAAAAATTGGCAACTAACTAAAATTGTTGTTTGTGTAAGTATCGTTTTGTACATCATCGGATCGGATTCAGGTTATAACTGAATTTCGATTTCAAATTCTGATACTCTAAACTCCAGGAAAGTGAAGATACAGTAACGTGTACCCGAAATGGTTAAAGTGTGAGGTGGGTTTAATGTGAAGCTGGATTTAATACTCTGGTGTGCTAGATATTGAAACACGGTCACTGACTCTCCTTCGATATCATTGGATACAAACGAAGTGTAAAATCCCGAATTGTGTATCTAGTTCAAGTATATAGAAATTCCGAAGTAAAAACTCGGACTAGTTAAATTCCGATTTCGAAACCAAGGATTCATACTCCCTACTTTAAAACATCCCGGATAATCATCCCGTTATCGACCGATACAAGCTCCAATACATGCTGCCTTCTATGTGTTCTCATTGGTCCAGCTCGTAATCATCCATGTTCGAAACACATTATAATTTTGGTCATGACGAAGGACGCAATGTGTATTGTATGGTCCTCATGTTTACGACAGTTTATTCTGAAAAGATTGACCAAATAAAAAAAGCCTTTATCTATACATTCTGAAAACTTCAGATAAAATAGTCTTGCTGGTGCTGGAAATCGCATTCCGTCATTCCATTCTAATCAACTACAAACAAACAGATGTGTGTCATATTTGTTAGTGATTGCAAATGACTGAAAATCTCACTGCATATTGTAAAGCTTAATGGAACCCGCAATCCAACTGGCTAAAATAATGTGAACAAGTACCGGTGAACTTCATGTAGGAATGCTTCTAAACGTGTAGAAATGTCTCAATAAATAAAATCCTAAATTGCACTGGAGTGCCTTGCAATAAATGATCAGCGAATAGAATGCTGATTAAGTAAATTGGAGAATGCAGCAAGAGTCAAATGCTTGTTTTTTCAAGAACGCTTCTCAATCCAAGTTTTGCCACTCCAGCCGACAGCGTCTTTCACCACAGGAATGTCCTGTAACGGAGAATGCCCTCTCAACTGTACCAATTGAAATAATATCTAAGCTAGTAATGCTAGATTAGGCGTTGCACTCTTTTGTTGATTCCAAAACACCCATGGATCAAACAAGATGCAAAGAAGTGCGAATGAGAGGAGGCAAAGGATAGAATTTTGTTTTCGAATGTGTTCCGCTGCCGCTGCAGCTTGCAAAAGCGCACTTTTGCTCAATTAGAGCTAAACCGGAACTAAATGAGAACTAAATGAGAACTAAATGACATTTTAGTTCCGCGGTTTGGTAGTTCTAGTTCTTAGTTCCAGTTCCAGCTTCCATCCATTCAGTTCTACTTTTAGTTCTAGTTCCATTTCTATTTGGTTAGTTCTAGTTCTAGTTCCAGGAACTAGAACTAGAACTGGAACTAGAACTGATACAACACTAGTACCAGATATCTCAAATTTTGAAAATCACAAACCAGGATTTGACTAGCAATTAATTAAAATTATTTCTTAGTTCACGAGACAACTTTTTAGTCCGGAGTTAATAATTTCCCGTCTGAATTTTCTCCCGCAAAATCTGGAATTTTTAAAACATTGAGAACAAAGGCTTTTTCGAGTTTTTTGGGTTTCACGGCACAACTACGAAATACAAGTTAATAGTGCATCGCGCCAAAGAATTACCCAACCTCATGTTCTTGACGATTTATTTGATTATTATGCCTATGCGGTGAAACATCAAAATTCGAGTTATTACTTTCTATCCGTGCAATGTACATCCCCTGTCTGAAAATGAGACTAGTCAACAAATGGTATCGGATTCACAGTTACTCACGATTAAGGCAGAACTTACGAAGACTGGAATTGCTGATGTGCGACTACACTGTATCGCATTCCCATTGCAAGAACTTAGAAAGTCCGAGTCTGTGGCTTTGAATTTCTGATTATTAAGGAATTTGAATCGAATACACCATTCAGAATTTCACGTGTCGAGTATAAGAGTTTCTTCAAGAATTCAGTGACCATGGCGGAAGAATTTAGCATTAACCTGGTTCATGAATCGTTTACATAACTGAATCTTCAAGGGTTCGAAAACCTAATCCATCTGAGCTGTCCAATATCTGTCAGTTCCTTAATGACGAATCCAATTCGCAGTTTTCCGAATAACTGTCTAATATAATTAATTTAATTAGTTTTCATATTCGCTAAGGCGAATGACCACTTCGTCGCATTATCTTCTATTCTATGACCGAGTTCTGTAATAATTTGGTCCATCCGCATCCAATGCATTTCGTTTCTCCACATCAGAAATTAGTACCCCATATTTGCGCTCTTGGACGAATCCGGGATATAAGTCCCCAGTTTCCCAGCGTCGGAACTATACTATACAAAATGTCAATCAGGATTTGAAATTTTTTCTTCTGGGATCAGTATTTGGCTACCGACAGTCAATCCTTAGTAATTCAGAGTACAACCTAATTTGAAAACGATCACGGTCAGGTTTGTTGTAATAATAAGACTTACTATTTCTACACACTCTGAACGGTTTTATACCATTGTAAGTGAGGAGCGTCACATACTCTATTAGACGACAGGATTTTGGACATATAAGATCGTGTCGGACCACGACCGAAAAATAAAAAAAGAGAACTGAATACGTTTTTAATTTAGATTTACGTCAAAAGATTGTGTAGACGGATTCGAGGATTTATATTTTTCACTCGGACAGGAAAAATTCCATTAGCGTGGGACTCGAGGTGGATTTGCTTGAATTGTAAATTCAGAACTCCAAGTTCCAGATAAATGAGAATACGGATACGCGATACTGTGAATACATATGATAATTCGTATACCGAATACATATAATAGTTCGGACTTGTTTATGTCAAAATCGAGAATCTGACGAGAAGTGTCAGACTTAAAATTTCCTAAAGATGATGGGTTAATTCTTCATTAAACATTGGGAAGAATTATGCAATATTTGAAAAGAAATCTTCAGAGGAGAAAATTTCATTCGAACCGAAACTGCTTGTCCGTCCTAAGGATCAAACCCAACCCAAAGGCAACGCGAACAAACCAGGGCTGCCTTTCCTCTTAGCGAATTTTATTGATTTGGTCTAGAATATCAGTTTGCACTGTTGTTAATATCTGGACAGAGAGAGAGCGTAGTATCAGTATGCTATAATAAGCCGTTTAAGTTTGTAAAATATTTATATTACAAGTATATTTGTATTGTGAAGTGTGAACATAAGAAGGGAGGACGAGACTTAACTAACTTCAGCCTCCGCGTACCCTGAATGTTACAAAATCTTTACAATTAATTAATTGTTTCCCGATTAAATGAATGCTAATTTTGAATTATCCGACCTACAGATAGGGCAGGTTATGGTAAGGTCTCTCCTTCGTCGTCATATCGGTCACGGTCCTTTCCTGCCAAGGCGGTTAGTTCCGGTTCTACGTTATAGTAATAAATGTCTTGATAATCCTTCAACTTTTTATGATCCTTAATGTGAGCGTAATTGGCGGACAAGCTCATCAAGTAGTGTGCCTGTAAAGTTCAAACGGCAAAAATTAGAAATAAAATCAAAAGTTTGAATTAAACAATCAGGTACATTTCCGCATACCAAGCTAAGAATGATGACGGCGGATGCGATAGTTGCAATAAAAAACATCACGACGGCACGTTCAACGAAGTCTTTACAGAAAAGTTTCATTTCAATTACTTCGCAAATCTTCATATCTTCTGGCCTTGTGTTGTATGGGAACAAGAAATCTGTGCCAAATAATACAGCACTTGATTAATAACACGAAAACTGTGTTTCAAATCATAATCAAAATCATTCGAAATACAGATAGATCCTTTTCGGCCAACAAGTCAGTCAGCAAAAGCCTTTGTAAAATTGACCTCGAATATTTTCTGCGTTGAAAAACTTTGCTCGTTCATTGTTCGGTGAAATTACAAAATCACTCACGGAATTGTGTGAAATCGATACAATTGTGTTCCCCGTAAGGTTGTTTCCGGTCTGTGCAGAGCGAAGAAAAGACCTTGACCAAAGCGGTGACCATGAATAAGGCTCCAAAGATTCCGATCCAAATAATTTCATACAGGTACGTGATGACGATAAACTGAATCCAAATTATGTAGTTTTAAATTAATACAGTAATTAGCCAGAAATAATTCGGATAGAGTGAAGACACTATTCTTTGGCTGTGAAAATCAGAATTGATTCCGAATGGAATCGACCTCCTCTTTTAAGAAAAAAGGACAATCTGACTTTAATTAGATCGACCACTAACTGGTCACCAGATAACGAGGATCGGATAAATTATAATTGAAATAACACAAGATATATTGAAAAAGTTTATGGTTTTGCAATGGAGGATTTGTATTGAAATGAAAGTTTTCACCCATTACATAAGGTATCTGTCCTGTGACTGGGTGGCTCAAAGAGTGGCGTTAGGGAACTTATACTGTTGAGTCAGACGTCATAATGGAGTAATGGATGAAAACTTTCATTTTAATGCAAGATGTATAATAATTAGCAAATCCGGTTCAGATTTAAAGACGAAAACCTAAAACTTGTTTTCCTTTAGGATATGTTATGAAGAATTGTGAATTGGATTCGAAGTCGGGTACGGGCGGAACTATGAAAAACTTGGGTTGCAAAAGTCACACGATGTGTTAATTTGGGGAATCGGTGAATTCGAATTTCAGAAAGCCAAGAATCGGAATCGAAGTCTATTATTCATTGACGTGTTGGATTCGGATTAAACATACTCCTATTAATATGTAGATCGTAATTTTGATCACATAGGAAATGAATTCTTAATCGAAAGCAAATATTCGATTACTACTTACAACGGCGCAAGAAATCCTTCCACCGACTCGAGACTGCCATGCTCTGTACACACTTGACCGAGTTTCACCAGTAGTTAAAATTCCGACGAAAAGAATGAGAAGACCAACAGCGGCAAGGACGGCCGCAACAATGACAATCCCGGTCTGGACTCTTGGAAGCCAATCTGTTCGAAATCTGAATACCTGATCGAACATGGAAATGGTTAAAGCAATCCCTCGAAAGTATGTGGTACAAAATACTCCTACTCCAGCCAAACAAATCAAAGTTGCAATTAAGGATGCATATGGTGTCCGGACCATACAACTCCGACAACAATTACCTGAAAATATAAGAAAAAATATATTATAGGATAGATTAAAATTATTCACAACATTGTGTGCATATTCGCAAGTCCGTTCAACTTCAACCAGTAGCCCTTGCCGCTTTGCTAAGCTTACATTCTTTAGTACGCACATTAGGCTCGTGCAAAGTAATTGCATAATGCGTATTTTAATGTGTAATTTACAATTCCAGAAATGTGTACTAAATTTCTCTAGAAAATATATATTTCTGTTTTTTTCAGTAAATAAAAACATCCGTGTTGGCTTTTCGAATGGGATATCGGTCAGTAATTAGTAATTATGAACCACCCGTTAATTCTGCGAAAGAGACTCGTTTCTTACCCATTATGTGATCCAAATCTTTTAGAAGTAGCTGCTCAGTATATCTGTTTCCAATTTGCTCGACTATTATATGTATATTACAAAATCAATGAATGGCAGAGTGGTGAGTTATGTTAGTATCGTAATATATTTAGACCAATATTTTATTAATTTTTTGAGTAAAAATATAAATATGATTTCTCTCAGGCACTACTCTACTAATTAATATTTGTTTGGCAGATTTGATGACGACGATTTCACTGGGAGTGGAAGTGCAAACAAAATGTTTTTATCTTATCTACGGTTATCAGCAAATGTTGGCACCAGTCGAGTCTAAGCTTACTCCTATATCAAATTGAGGATGTGTGTCAATGTGTCATCCCGGATATGGAACTAGTGTAATTGGCTTACGCAGAAAATCTAACAGCAGTACAATACAAAGTTAATCTTACAGTGTGGATCATAACTTTCATGCTGTTCACTCATCGCACACAAACTTGGGAGAGAAAATTGAGTGTCGTAGTGAAAAATCAACTTCTAGCAATAGAATCCCGTGCTTAAACAACGCCAAAAGATTTGAGTGAAAAAATAAAATTCTCTACAAAATGTATTATCGATTTTCTCCGACTCCTCATGTGAATGGGGCTCAACATTATGGCCAACCACGTACTCGGAAATTCAGTGTAAAAATGTACTCCATAAATCGTTCACAATTTTTGTACCTCGAAACCGGCCTTACTAATTTATGATCTAAGTATATCCTTTTATGATGTATACCACTTTCAAAATTATTCTACTTTTTGTACAGTTCCAAATGAAACCCGAATTGTGAGCACAGCGAAACCGGGTCCGCCTTTTATGAGCGAAACGCGGGATAATGACGACTACATAGTTGCCAGTTCCCCCAAGTACTGGAAAAAACTTAATATTAATAACTTTAACGATAAGAAATAGTGACAGGTGAGCTCCAGCTACTCTTTAGTTGTAAAATGAACTGCATTTTTAGTGCAGTTCTGTATTGCTCATTCGTTTAGATAGTACCTCCGTACGTACGTCCTCTCGATTTTGAGAAAAATGGAAAAAACTTGCTTCGAGTTTGTAAATGCCAAAAGGTACAAAAGTTCATGGTTATTAACGATTTCCTGTTTAAAAAAAGAAAACAAGCGGACAAACCGAATACTACTATTGTCTGAAAGGTTGTGGCTCATTTGTGCACTTATATTGTGGAGTGATAAAAAATACACAATCACGTCAATGATATTGGGCAAACTGAAGATTCGAAATGTCAAAACTACGGAAGAATTGTGTGCTTAAAATCGTCACTTTCGGCTGGAAGTATTACATTGGTGGAATACATGGATGCAATTTCTTTCATTTTTCATATCTAGCCAACCATGACATGCCTAGCCATGACATGACTTTATTTTATCATACGCACTTATCGCTAAATTTTACTGCTGAATTGTTTTTTTTAATGTCTCGCCTTATGTAAAAATTTGGTTCGGAGGAACTGGCAACTCTGTAGCCGTCATTTTCCCGCGTTTCGCTCATAACAGTATTTTTTTGCCCATAACAGTTTCGCTCATAAAAGTTTCGCTCATAAAAGTGGACCCTGCGAAACCAGCCAATCCTTAGAGAATACAACAGAGATAGAGCGACGATGATATGGGCTATTGCGAAAAGCAAACAAATATTTTCGTCCCCATGTTAAGGCATTTGGCACGAGTTTTTGTTGAATTTTGCTAACGTTGATATGGAAATATAAATGCAAGTGCCATTTTGCCATTTGAAATGCTTTGGAATGCAATTCTGGCTTCAACACCAACATTTATTTTTTATCACTTCAGTTCAGATGGATTTAAAAATAATATTTTCTGTGTAACTTTACAGATGGAAGCTCATTCCCGATGCTATGCTGCAAACAATTTGCATTCTTGTGCAAGGGTGGTGAGCTACCACACCCAAAATTAAGTCGTAAGACAGAGTCCATAATTCTATGCAACTTTCAGCTAACCACTTTGGATTTGACTTTACTCGGGGATAGTTTGGTAGTCAGTCGAATTCGTAAGATCCTCTCTTTATAGTTAAGTAATCTGTAAAGTGTGGAAAATGCGCCAAGTTCCAAATAATGTATCTATTAATCCGGCTAGGTTACTACAGTATTATTGGGTTGGTAATTTATTTTTAATTATTATTTAAGCCGGAATTATGTTGTGTTACCACTGTGAGACAAGCAATGAACTTACTTGTATATGTGAACGCTTTTGAAAAAACAGGTAATTAAAAAATCCAATCCTAACCAATCCTGGTTTACACAAAAGCGGTTTCCTTCTTACAAATAGACGGCGGTCATATTTTTGATTATATTCCTTCTTAAGGTATAGATGTTCGAAGTTTATATCGCTTGATTTGATTCGTTTTGATTTGATTTTCTATTAACGTGTTTGACCAGCGCATCCTGATACATTTAGGTATAATAGCTTAATTCAGCCTACACGGTACCATTTTTGAATTTTGATTAAATACCAATTAATAACCAATAATAATAACAATGAAAAATTGATTCCGACCTGTCCGTGCTCAACTCTATATCCAAAAACACAGTTCACATCACAATTTTACAAATTACCAACACAAGCTAACCATCGCCATTGACCTTGTTATGTAAACCTATTGTAATTAAAAAGTCCATGTAATTAAATACAGTCATAATTACCCATAACTATGCGGAGAGCTTATGAAGGATTACGCGAACGCAGTCTTGACTGGAGACGTTAAAACAAATTTTACGTTCATCTAAGCGTTACACATTATTACACTGTCATGGTCAAACTGGGTAATGTCACTTTAAGATTTAACAGTAGATCTATTCAAATGCTTCAACTTCGATCAAACCGTCAATTGCTTCCTCATACTTGAATACTAACAAGGCACACAATTTCGATTGTAAACTTTGGAACAGGTATCTTTTCAATTATCACCACCGAGAATATGAAGTTTCCTAAATCTCTCATCTTATTAGTAGCTCCTAGGCTGATCTTAACTGGTGTAAGCAAAATTAAGGCACTTTAGAGGGCACTTTATTGAGGATTGGAATTTTATTCTACTACATATGATGTAATTCTTTTTCCACACTGTAACCGACTGACTTCATAAAATGCGGACAAAGAATTAAAAGGATATTCAGAGAAAGCTGGATAAAACGTTCGCCATTTCTACAAAAATGTGTTCAAGATGCATTATTAAAAATGTGTCCAAACTTGGAAGGATTCGTTGGCTCATTCTCATTCTATCAGATACTTTTTGCGAAGGTTTCAGTTTGTATGGATCAAATCTTGGAATACTTGAAACGTTTACAATTTCCAGTAAATGAAATTTAGTTCGTTTGGTGAATTAACAATACTTGCGCAAAATATTTATCAGAACAGCTTACGAGTAACCTTTTCTAGCTGGTTCTCACCGATTTCAAACTTTCCCCCAAAACTGATCTCAAGACCCAACAATTTTTCTACCATTATGTATTCTTTATTTGAATTTGCTTGCGAATTGATTGGACTCTATTGTCAATCTCTTTTATGTGCACACTATAACAAAAATTATTAGATGGTGGGCCTTTTTCGTGGTTAAGTTTTGAATATTGTGTGGATAGTCGCTGGATCCATAGCTTTTTTTAATATTAATTATGTGTACATTCTGTCATCCCGTGGTCCACTAGATCATTTGGTCATGCAGTTGATTGAACTCATTCCGACTACCAATATAAATGTTGGCTATTTTAAAGAAATTTTCTTTCACGGAGGTACTTCCCGTCTATTAGCTGTACCTACGCGAAAGAGATTATTGAACTATGTCGTGTGAAGTTTTAATTACGGTTCCATGATATTCTCCCTTGTTTCCATTCATATTCCAGTAGAACTGGAATTCGGACTTATTAAAGAATATTGTTCACACAAAAGACACACGAAGAAGTCGGGATACTAAGCTCGAGTTAACACTTGAATAGTTTCAGATCTTGGAAATTTAAAATCGATGTCGCATTGTCCGGCTGACATTGATTTCGGACTCAAAAGGGTCAGAGAGTCAGAGAATTCTTTATTAATGCCATAATGTTCCACAATCCAAACAAACAAACAAAAGTACAACGAAGGGGTGGTTAACTAGATTTAGAATTTTGTTAGTATTATGAATCCTATTCAACTAACACTTCAAGATTTTCAGTTTTTTTACTTCGAGCTCTTAAGAATTAGTTCCTGACAGATGTAGCGTGCTTGGTGTCTTATTTCTATAAGAATTATGAAAGTGGTATAAGAATCGGGGGAAACTTACCTAATTAGTAAGTCACTCAATACAATGGGCCCACAGAGGTCACGAATATTGACTTGCCGGGATGGGGTCGCCCCCGTTTTGGCTTTCTCCGAAATTCCGCTTCGGGCGTTAACGAATGACAAATTCTTAATATATTATAGGTCCTAACCGGGAAGAAGATTCGCACAATTTAAATTTTGAAAAATTGTGGATCAGATTTCAATTGTGTAATTACTGAAGAGGCCTAGTAATAGAAGCCAGAAACAATTAGACAGTTAAATGAGAAGGAAAAAATCCGAAAATAATACGGAAGCTGTTTTACAATAATTCGACATTACAGATATATAGTTATTGAAATAGCATTATAGCCACGTTTTTTAGAAATTAGAAATTAATGGTTAATCCAGGAGTAGAGATTTCGTAAAATCTACCTTACCCGTTTAACCTGTCTTATACATTCATACATTTTAAGACAGCGTTCTGCCGGCCTGATTAAAGTTGTGTCGAAACGAGATTAAACTTCACGCAAATTCTGAAATGAAAACTTCGCTCCAGATTAATACTCTCGGAAACGGTACTTACCTACTCCAATTCATAGTTTGCAGATTGCCATATCCACATTGCCGGTCGAGTTGTGGTCTTTTGTATTCGATGTGTACTAGAATTTGACTGTATTATTGTGAAATAAATATTCCTTATTTACTTAAATGGAAAACCATAACAGACAGTCGACTCTTGTACCAACAAAAGTCACTAGACGCCACTGTACTTTGGTGACCAGTAGGGTTCAACTGGTACAATATCTCCCAGAGGACAGCAGATATTTTCATCAGACTTCAAGAATTCTGACGTATTATAGTCGGTTCGTGTCTATCTTGAACCACTTCAAGATTATATTTCTCAACACAGACAGACTATTGACAGATGGTGGCGGAAGTATGGGTAATGAATCTCTGGTTCCTGAACAATGTTTAAGTTGACACCGAGGCGGACGGAGGTCATCTGTGACCACCAGTTGTCACCAATGTCAGGAGATGGGTGACCTCAGAATGTCAAAAATGACCACCTCTACAGAAGTTGTTTACCACATCGAGACAAGCAACTTTCTCCTTTACCGTTTTTCTATACGCTCAAAATTCGAGGTCACAGGTCAGGTCAAACATCGCATGACCTCATAACCTAAAAATTGACTTCGAATTCCTAGTCGATTGATACAATTTTTACACAAAAGCGATCTCCTCCTAACATAAAGACGGCGGTCATAATTTTGTTAGATTCACTCTAAAAGCATAGTTCTTTTGCAGGTTGTGGCTTTGAGGACTTCTGAAATATTATTGAAACGAATTTTACACTCATGTATTACACATTCTTATAACTGTCAAGGTCAAACTGGGTAATGTGACTTAAGTTTCAACGGTAGATCTATTCAAATGCCTCAATCAAACCGTCAACTACTTCCTCAAAATGGCACACAACTTTTCTAGTGTAGTAAACTTTGGGTCAGGCATCTTTTCAATTATTGCCACCGTGAATATGAAGTTTCCTAACCCTTCCATCTTGTAAGCATCTCTTAGGCAGATCTTAACTGGTGTAAGCAAAATTAAGGCACATTTTTTAAGTTAACTGGTTACGGTAAAAGCATTGAAAAATATTAAGAGAAAGCTGGATAAAAAGTTTGCCATTTGTACAAAAACGTGTTCAAGTTGCATTATTAAAAATTTGTCCACAATTTGAAGGATTCATTGGCTGATTATTCTCATTCTACCAGATTCCTACCTTTTGCGTTTAAGTTATGCGTCGAATCTTGGAATACCTGAAACGTTTCGAATTCCGAAACGTTTCAGGAAACGTTTCAAATGAAATGTTATTCGTTTCAATATTTGCGCATAAAATATTTATAGGTTGATTCATTAGTCGATTGACACAATTTATTGGGAGCAGCCGGAGACGACAGTCTAATTTTAAACAATGATCTGTCTAATATTGTAACATATTATAGGTTTTTTGGTGTCGGGGAGAACAGCATCCACTGGTTGAGACGAAGTTAATGTTCACGTGAAAGCATTAGTTGATCGATAAAATTTTAAGGGAATTTAAATCTCACTGATACACGACGGTTCTAATTCCCTCTAATGGCGTACTATTCTTTAGATTTCTGCGCTCTAAATCCGCTTCCATCAATTAGTTTGAGGCATTACGTCTCTGTGGTACACTTAGGGTCCGTGTTGAATTTACGTTGCTATATTTGTGCATTAATTGTCCTCGTAATTCTAACCGGAGGTCGTTACCGCTGTATTTATTCAATAACTAATCTTTAGATTCCAATGTTTATGTCCAAGTGTAATGTGTGACTTATTAGGGGCGATTGTGAGCTCTTAATATGACCTGTGTCCGTCCGCCAGTCTAACTTGAGCAATTCATTTCATTTCATCTTCATTTTATGTACTTGAAATAAAATATTGTCGTGAATAAATAGAATTTGAACAACATCAGATTTAACAGGCCAGATCAGCGGAGTAATGCCAGGGAAATTATAACGGTAGCTCAATTCAAATACTTGAAAAACGAACTACTTCATAGACTGAGTAGACTAGACTTCCAGATGATGTACTTGATACGGTACTGAAGTGAGAAATCTTGCAGAAATACTCTAATTTCGAGTAACAATAACAACAATAACAACGACTTCGCACAAGAACAGACTTCGCACACGAGAATCAGATTTTGCCAAAATTTGCACGGATATTTTGCAAAATATTACGGCTAGTAGCATTATAAATTACGGAATAATTATTTTCGCGTATTTCCAATCGGTCTTGAATGGACAAAAGAGATAATTGTACAGAATTATGCCGTGCTTTATTCTGAACGAATTTTTGCATAATTCTTTTTTGCCAAAGACACCTCCTGTGAGATCATGATAACTGATATTGGCAACAATGTGAACACGTTACAATACGTTAGCTGATTAATTTATTGATTTACTAATTGTATTGTAATTCATATTATATATCAGCAACACGTAAATAAACTCATTGAATTGAATTTAATTGAACGACTACATTTTGGCACCTAACTGACACTCACAGCCACCATAACATGCATCCTGCATCTTGCGTCGGAGTTCAATGAAAAAAAAACCAGACTCACACGTGTCAAATGCGGTGGTAGAATTTCTGCCACTATGATCCAAGACACAGGTCCAAAACCGAAAGCAAATGCTAAAACATATAAAATCAAAGTTGCCAATGGTGCCCACAATAATCCTTCATAAGCAATTCCGAATTTAAAATAAAATTCCATAATCCCCGCAGCAAAGAAAATTAGTCCAGACCATAACAGCCGTAAAATCTTTCGTCCTAAATTTTCAATGATTACAAAAGATGTCATGGATGCGATGCATTGGACAGATGCCAGAAAGATGGGCGGTAAATGTGGACCCCATGCCTCAACACCGGAGGTCGCTTTGAAAATTGTGACGGCGTAGAATGTGATTCCATTGATTCCAGACAATTGTTGAAATGACATGACAGCTAATGCTACTACACATGCTTTCACAACTGGGAGACTAGCTAATTGTTTTCGATGGGATTCTCTTTGATGAGATGAGAGTTCTAATTCTCGACTGATTCGATTGAATTCAGCCCAAGCGGTTTGACTGTTGTCTCGTGGAGTTTCTTGAGTGCTGTCAGGGCTTGAGTATTTAGGTTCCGAGAGAATAAAATGACGGAGGTTACAAAAGTTCATAGGATGAATGAGGTTAGGATTCCCAAGAGCGTGAGTTCCTAGAAAGTAATTAAAAAATAATAATGGTTGATTTAGTATACATTGACGTATTTTGTGACATTTGACTTTCGTATCCGTATTTATGTGTTTGCAATGCTATCATTTTCGGTGTTCCTTGAATTGCTAAAATAACTAAAGATTATTTACGAATTCTACACATTTTTCCGTTTTAAGTTTTCTAAATCAGGACAAATTTAATCAGGACAAAACACCACGTCAACCTGTAAAAAGATTTTACTATTAATTTCTATCATAAAATTAAAAAAAATGACTCTCAAGTTTGAATATTTTGAAAACGTACTTGTGGTATAACTCCAAGACGACCTCTCCTACACAAAGACGCTGTCAACGACGTATAGTGGTGAGCAAGAAATTACAGTACCATTCCACGATTCCACTTCCAATCCCACCTACACGGAAGTAATACATAGTTAACAAAATATTAGCATTTTTAGTTAATATTAAAAATAACGCTAAGGAAAATAGATGCTAAACTCAAATTCCGATTGTTTTTCTGCATCGGTTGGGTAACTCTGAAATTCTAGCTCAGATTAACTTCGAGAAGTGAGGTTATTTCAATTAATCTTTATGTGCACACACGGGGACAGTATTGCTCAATAAAGTTATGCACATACAGGGTGGTTCATAAAATAATCTTACGAAGCATTTTATCTGGGATATGTGGAGTATAGATAATTTCACACCATATTAATTAAAAATCTACAGCTTTATAAGACGCATGCGTCAGTTTGAAGAACTGAAACTTAAGTGCTGCGGTTAGCGTGGAGAATGGTTATGAACCACACTGTACGAGACAGTAAGGTAAGAGTGTTTGTGCATGTGCACTAATAGTTGAAATTGCGATGGTGCATGTCTGATGGAGACAACAGAATTTACCTTGACATTAAAACCAAAATGCGAAAATCTTAGTCGAATCTCACGGCGGCACAAAGAAGGATATCATCTTTGCGATTTGCTACGGGCTTTCATGTTAAAAAAAAGTGCTCCAGATTATTTTTACCTATAAAACGTCCAATCCAGACATTCCATAATGAATTAGAAAGGCTAAGAATAGTCCGGGATGTGATGAAGAACGGAGTTCCAAAATAGAAAATTTGTCTCCTTGGTCCTTGGCCCAAAATAATGAAGTGGGAAAACTGTGAAAACTTCACCGCAGAGAGCACCAAGTGGGCCGAGGCTACCTATCCGGAATTAAAATAAAAGAAGTTTCATAAATAGAATCCGATAACTTTATGTAATTTCCTTCCCTGGTCTGATATTAGTTAATCAGTTGCCTGATGACTTGAGATACTAATCCAATATCAGATTTGAAATCAATTAATCACTATCTGAGGATATCAGTTATTTATAAATCTGATATCTTTTCCGATTCAGTCTAATTCAAAATCAAAAATGTGAATTTAAATAAAAATAATTACCAATCCATGAGACATCATGATGATTGAGTTAAGGAAAAGTTTTCAAAGTCTTCTCGCATTGACGGGACTGAAAAGGAGTTCAATTGTTTGTTGGTCTTTCGGCTTATGGAGACAAGAATTCATGGTACGGTCAGTCGTTTCATAGTCATTGACAAAATGGGAGATGTTTGAACGTGAACGAAGTCAAACGCGGATTCCACTGAAAATTGTATTTGTGTTTATTTTCTATCTATTTCTATCTACAAAAGTGAAAATGCCGAAAATATAAATTCTATCGTGATTTTATCATAAATTTTTGTATCGAAGCCAGAGGTCGACCAAACTTTGGGAATACCCTGTACAAAAGTTAATCTTACAGTGTGGATCATAACTTTCTTACTGTACACTCATCGCACAGAAATTTGGGAAAGAGAATTGAATCTGATAATGAAAAATCAACTTCGACCAATCCCGTGCTTATACAACAAAAGAGTTGAGTGAAAATATAAAATTCTCTTCAAAATCTATTAACTGTTTTCTCCGACTCAGGCGAATGAGACTCAACAATATGACCAACCACTTACTCGGAAATTTGGTGTAAAATTGTACACTACAAATCGTTCACATTCTTTGTACTTCTAAACCAATCTTACTAATTGATGGACTAAGTACTTTCTAAGTGGAATTTAAAGTTATGATGTATACCAAATTATTAAAATTATTATGTTTTTGTGCGTTCCAAGTAAAATCCGAATTGTGAGCACAACGATACCAACAAACCCTTCAAAATTTTCAGTATTATACCCCGTGAAGATATGTATCGGACACAAGCTCAAAATCCGAAGTCGGGGAAAATTCGAAACTAACTTTGCCGAACGCGTTTCGTTTTTATCCCTGATTACGGTAATGTCGATTTTTGTATTTTGGTGATTAAGTAGCTCCCAACTGAAATTGTTTTTCTACTATTATATAATTTTTATTTGGATTTAGAAAAACTTGGGAAATGATTGGATTCCATCGTCAATTTCTTTTAGGTGAACATTATAAAAATAAATACATATTATGTGGATAGTGGTTGGATCAATAGCTTGTTTTAGCATTTATTATGTGTACATTTTGTCATCCCGTCGTCCCCTAGATCATTTCGTCGTGTAGTTGATTGAACTCATTCCGACTACCAATAAATGTTGGCTACTTTAAAGAGATTTTCCTCCGCTGAGGTACTTTTCGTCTAATTGCTGTACCTACGCGAAAGAGAGGGGGTGAAGTCCAAATCACAGTTTCATATTCTCCATTGTTTCCATTCATATTCCAGTAGAACTGGAATTCGGACTTATAGAAAAAACATTGTGCAGTGAAAAGACACACGAAGAAATTGGGTTTCTGAACTTGAATTAGATTTAGGATAGTCTCAGATCTTGGAAATTTGAAATCGGTGTTGACATAATGTCCGGCTCACATTATTAATTTTGGACCCAAGAAGGTCACAGAGTCAGAGAATTCTTCATTAATGTCGTAATGTTCCACAACCCAAACAAACAAACAAACAAACAAAAGTAGAACGAAGGGTTGGTTAAATTTTGTTAGTTCAGTTCTTGCAGTATTAGGAATCGTATTCAACGAATACTAAATTTTCAGCTTCTTTGCTTCTTGCCGTTAAGAATGAATCCTTGACTGATTAAGGGTGCTTTGGGGCGTCTTATTTCTGAGAATTATAAAAGTTGTATAAGAATCTGGGGAAACTTACCTGAAGTTCAAATTCATGAGTCATTCAATCCAATGGGCCCACAGAGGTCACGAATTTTGACTGGCCGGGATGGGGTCGCCCCCGTTTTGGCCTTCTCTGAAATTCCGCTTAGTGCGTTAAAAAATTCTCACAAATTGTGGATCGGATTTCAATTGTGCAATTACTGAAGAGGCCTGGTAGTGGAAGTCAGAAACAATTAGACGGTTAAATGAGAAGTAAAAAGTCCAAGAATAATACGGAAACTGTTTTACAATTATTCGACATAACATATATATAGTTGTTCGAATAGTATTATAGCCATATTCTTGAGAAATTAGATTTAGATAGAATTCTGGACGAACGGTTAATCCGTTAATCCAGGGGTAGAAATTTCGTGATACAATGTACGCTATATTAATTATGTGCTGCCTTATTTGACACAGATTTCTTGTTTCCGTACAACACAAGGCCGGAAGATATGAAGACTTGCGAAGTAATTGGAACGAAACTTTTTTATAAAGACTTCGTTGAACGTGCCGTCGTCATGTTTTTTATTGCAACTACTTTATTGCAAGTATCCTTGCCCGGCATTGCCGGGAAGGTTTGAAATTTATTTCCTCCCATCAAAACAATTAAAAAAAAACACTTAATTAACCAAAATAATTAACATGAAGTTAATTTTAAAACTAATTGGGTTAACTAAATCAAGGGG